>JAMXDE010000083.1:0-88069 GCA_026770025.1 Craspedostauros australis | reverse complement strand
TTTGCAGCTTGGACTGACGATGAAATGACACTTGCTCCCCAATAATTATAGCCCGGTAGGACGTGCTCCTCTGCAAGGACACTCTCGCCCGCGCCCGCCAGACAACCCACCTCCACATTGACATTCCAACAACTATGGATGAGCAGACGCATCAAAGGAATAAAGTGGAGGTTCCTACGAAGTTTGAGGTTGAAAGGCTGGCGCGGAAAGTATTGACAGAAAGGAACAAGCGGAGGACCAATCGGTTTCCAAGGGATGATGAAGCACCTATCACATGACTTTTTCTGTGGTGGTGGTGCATATGAACATCCATCACATTGCAACCCACCCATGCAAGCTATGTGAAGCATCAAGCCACGAATGGGATGGAGAAGTGCGGATTAGATTTATTGAATGGAAGAGGTGGCAATCGATCAAATGCAGCAAATGCATGTTATTGACATGACAGACAACTGAACAATGGCACCAGCATCAGGATGGATTGAATTGCAGAGATGCAACTTGGAGCAATTTGGGATACATCAGGGTGTCCTCAATACATCAGGTTCTGGGGTGTGCTGCATGAGGAGAACTGACATGGTTGCGAGCAAGAGATATGATCCAGCACAGCAGCCACCTCCGGATCGACCTTCCTTGCCAAACATATTGGTTTTCAACTGTGGGACTGACAATGTGCATTGCATGGCGATATAATGTGGCATGCTTGTCACGGGTGGCTATGTTTAGGGTATATGGAGACAATGTGGCAAGTAGTGGAAGGAATGACTTGATGGCACACATCATCTTGGGATGACGAAGTGACAGCTGTATGATGCCCCTCCATAGTTTTGGGGAGCACACCTCATGTTATCATCGGGAATGATGTTACATTTAAAGTCAATTTAAATTAAATTCAATATTCTTATACATCGCCAGTGGAGGTGTTCGCATGTCACACTTCATGTTCTTTTCGAATGATCCTGCCGCTGACACATAGCATGATAAGCGCTTCTTGGATCTAATGCAATGTTGCTCTGGACTGAACTGTCCAAGCTAACAAGTCTCACACTGGAGTGCCAAAACGTGACAGCAAGTGCTATTGATTTGACAAAAGTGTGGTGCATCAAAACATGCATGCGATGAATGGTGGATGCAGATGCAAGAGCCTGATGGATGTGATGTGATCTGGAGTGGATAGGCGTTCAGATGCGAGAGACCTATGGATGTGATTCAATCTGGAGCGGATGGCGTTGAGACGCGAGAGACCGATGGGTGTGATGTGATCTGGAGCGGATTCTCGTTCAGGTGGGAGAGACCGATGGGTGTGATGTGATGTGGAGCGGATGGTCGTCCAGGTGCGAGAGACCATTGGGTGTGATGCGATCTGGAGCGGATGGGTGTTCAGATGCGAGAGACCAATGGGTGTGTTGATGCGATCTGGAGGCGGAATGGTCGTCCAGGTGCAATCGACCAATGGGTGTGATGCGATCTGGAGCGGATTCTCGTCCAGGTGCAATCGACCAATGGGTGTGATGCGATCTTGACTGGATGGTCGTCCAGGTGCAATTGGCCAATGGGTGTGATGCGATCTGGAGCGGATTCTCGTTGAGATGGTAGAGACCAATGGGTGTGATGCGATCTGGAGCAGATGGTCGTCCAGGTGCGAGAGACCAATGGGTGTGATGCGATCTGGAGCGGATGGTCGTCCAGGTGCAATTGACCATTGGGTGTGATGCGATCTGGAGCGGATTCTCTTCCAGGTGCAATCGAGCATTGGGTGTGATGCGATCTGGAGCGGATACTCGTTCAGATGGGAGAGACCGATGGGTGTGATGTGATCTGGAGCGGATTCTCGTTCAGATGCGAGAGACCGATGGGTGTGATGCGATCTGGAGCAGATGGTCGTCCAGGTGCGAGAGACCAATGGGTGTGATGCGATCTGGAGCGGATACTTGTCCAGGTGCAATTGACCATTGGGTGTGATGCGATCTGGAGCGGATGGTCGTCCAGGTGCAATCGACCAATGGGTGTGTTGCGATCTGGAGCGGATTCTCGTCCAGGTGCAATCGAGCATTGGGTGTGATGCGATCTGGAGCGGATACTCGTTCAGATGGGAGAGACCGATGGGTGTGATGTGATCTGGAGCGGATGGTCGTTCAGGTGCGAGAGACTGATGGGTGTGATGCGATCTGGAGCGGATTCTCGTTCAGGTGGGAGTGACCGATGGGTGTGATGCGATCTGGAGCGGATACTCGTTCAGATAGGGAGAGACCGATGGGTGTGATGTGATCTGGAGCGGATGGTCGTTCAGGTGCGAGAGACCGATGGGTGTGATGCGATCTGGAGCGGATTCTCGTTCAGGTGGGAGTGACCGATGGGTGTGATGCGATCTGGAGCGGATGGTCGTCCAGGGTGCAATCGACCAATGGGTGTGATGCAATCTGGAGCGGATTCTCGTCCAGGTGCAATCGACCATTGGGTGTGATGCGATCTGGAGCGGATGGTCGTCCAGGTGCAATCAACGAATGGGTGTGTGTTGCGATCTGGAGCGGATACTCGTTCAGATGCGAGAGACCGATGGGTGTGATGCGATCTGGAGCAGATGGTCGTTCAGGGTGCGAGAGACCAATGGGTGTGATGCGATCTGGAGCGGATACTTGTCCAGGTGCAATTGACCATGGGGTGTGATGCGATCTGGAGCGGATTCTCGTCCAGGTGCAATCGACCAATGGGTGTGTTGCGATCTGGAGCGGATTCTCGTCCAGGTGCAATCGAGCATTGGGTGTGATGCGATCTGGAGCGGATACTCGTTCAGATGGGAGAGACCGATGGGTGTGATGTGATCTGGAGCGGATGGTCGTCCAGGTGCGAGAGACCGATGGGTGTGATGCGATCTGGAGCGGATTCTCGTTCAGGTGGAGTGACCGATGGGTGTGATGCGATCTGGAGCGGATGGTCGTCCAGGTGCAATCGACCAATGGGTGTGTTGCGATCTGGAGCGGATTCTCGTCCAGGTGCAATCGACCATTGGGTGTGATGCGATCTGGAGCGGATACTCGTTCAGATGGGAGAGACCGATGGGTGTGATGCGATCTGGAGCAGATGGTCGTCCAGGTGCGAGAGACCAATGGGTGTGATGCGATCTGGAGCGGATACTTGTCCAGGTGCAATTGACCATTGGGTGTGATGCGATCTGGAGCGGATGGTCGTCCAGTGCAATCAACCAATGGGTGTGATGCGATCTGGAGCGGATGGTCGTCCAGGTGCAACCGACCATTGGGTGTGATGCGATCTGGAGCGGATGGTCGTTGAGATGGGAGAGACCAATGGGTGTGATGCGATCTGGAGCGGATTCTCGTTCAGGTGGGAGTGACCGATGGGGTGTGATGCGACCTGGAGCGGATGGTCGTTCAGGTGCAACCGACCATTGGGTGTGATGCGATCTGGAGCGGATGGTCGTTCAGATGCGAGAGACCGATGGGTGTGATGTGATCTGGAGCGGATGGTCGTTCAGGTGCGAGAGACCGATGGGTGTGATGCGCTCTGGAGCGGATGGTCGTCCAGGTGCAATTGACCAATGGGTGTGATGCGATCTGGAGCGGATGGTCGTCCAGGTGCAATCGACCAATGGGTGTGATGCGATCTGGAGCGGATTCTCGTCCAGGTGCAATCAACGAATGGGTGTGTTGCGATCTGGAGCGGATTCTCGTCCAGGTGCAATCGACCATTGGGTGTGATGTGATCTGGAGCGGATGGTCGTTCAGGTGCAATCGACCAATGGGTGTGATGCGATCTGGAGCGGATGGTCGTCCAGGTGCAATCGACCAATGGGTGTGTTGCGATCTGGAGCGGATTCTCGTCCAGGTGCAATCGACCATTGGGTGTGATGCGATCTGGAGCGGATACTCGTTCAGATGGGAGAGACCGATGGGTGTGATGTGATCTGGAGCGGATGGTCGTTCAGGTGCGAGAGACCGATGGGTGTGATGCGATCTGGAGCGGATTCTCGTTCAGGTGGGAGTGACCGATGGGTGTGATGCGATCTGGAGCGGATGGTCGTTCAGGTGCAACCGACCATTGGGTGTGATGCGATCTGGAGCGGATGGTCGTTCAGGTGCGAGAGACCGATGGGTGTGATGCGATCTGAAGCGGATTCTCGTTCAGGTGGGAGTGACCGATGGGTGTGATGCGATCTGGAGCGAATGGTCGTCCAGGTGCAATCAATGAATGGGTGTGTTGCGATCTGGAGCGGATTCTCGTTCAGGTGCGAGAGACCGATGGGTGTGATGCGATCTGGAGCGGATTCTCGTTCAGGTGGGAGTGACCGATGGGTGTGATGCGATCTGGAGCGGATTCTCGTTCAGGTGGGAGTGACCGATGGGTGTGATGCGATCTGGAGCGGATGGTCGTTCAGGTGCGAGAGACCGATGGGTGTGATGCGATCTGAAGCGGATACTTGTCCAGGTGCAACCGACCATTGGGTGTGATGCGCTCTGGAGCGGATGGTCGTTCAGGTGCGAGAGACCGATGGGTGTGATGCGATCTGGAGCGGATTCTCGTTCAGGTGGGAGTGACCGATGGGTGTGATGCGATCTGGAGCGAATGGTCGTCCAGGTGCAATCAATGAATGGGTGTGTTGCGATCTGGAGCGGATTCTCGTTCAGGTGGGAGTGACCGATGGGTGTGATGCGATCTGGAGCGGATTCTCGTTCAGGTGGGAGTGACCGATGGGTGTGATGCGATCTGGAGCGGATTCTCGTTCAGGTGGGAGAGACCGATGGGTGTGATGTGATCTGGAGCGGATTCTCGTTCAGATGCGAGAGACCGATGGGTGTGATGCGATCTGGAGCGGATTCTCGTTCAGGTGGAGTGACCGATGGGTGTGATGCGATCTGGAGCGGATGGTCGTTCAGATGCGAGAGACCGATGGGTGTGATGCGATCTGGAGCGGATTCTCGTTCAGATGGGAGAGACCGATGGGTGTGATGTGATCTGGAGCGGATGGTCGTTCAGATGCGAGAGACCGATGGGTGTGATGCGACCTGGAGCGGATGGTCGTTCAGGTGCAACCGACCATTGGGTGTGATGCGATCTGGAGCGGATACTCGTTCAGATGGGAGAGACCGATGGGTGTGATGTGATCTGGAGCGGATGGTCGTTCAGGTGCGAGAGACCGATGGGTTGTGATGCGATCTGGAGCGGATTCTCGTTCAGGTGGGAGTGACCGATGGGTGTGATGCGATCTGGAGCGGATACTCGTCCAGGTGCAATCAACGAATGGGTGTGTTGCGATCTGGAGCGGATACTCGTTCAGATGCGAGAGACCGATGGGTGTGATGCGATCTGGAGCAGATGGTCGTCCAGGTGCGAGAGACCAATGGGTGTGATGCGATCTGGAGCGGATGGTCGTTCAGGTGCAATCGACCATTGGGTGTGATGCGATCTGGAGCGGATGGTCGTTCAGGTGCAACCGACCATTGGGTGTGATGCGATCTGGAGCGGATGGTCGTTCAGGTGCGAGAGACCGATGGGTGTGATGCGATCTGGAGCGGATTCTCGTTCAGGTGGGAGTGACCGATGGGTGTGATGCGATCTGGAGCGAATGGTCGTCCAGGTGCAATCAATGAATGGGTGTGTTGCGATCTGGAGCGGATTCTCGTTCAGGTGCGAGAGACCGATGGGTGTGATGCGATCTGGAGCGGATTCTCGTTCAGGTGGGAGTGACCGATGGGTGTGATGCGATCTGGAGCGGATTCTCGTTCAGGTGGGAGTGACCGATGGGTGTGATGCGATCTGGAGCGGATGGTCGTTCAGGTGCGAGAGACCGATGGGTGTGATGCGATCTGAAGCGGATACTTGTCCAGGTGCAACCGACCAATGGGTGTGATGCGATCTGGAGCGGATGGTCGTTCAGGTGCAACCGACCATTGGGTGTGATGCGATCTGGAGCGGATGGTCGTTCAGGTGCGAGAGACCGATGGGTGTGATGCGATCTGGAGCGGATTCTCGTTCAGGTGGGAGTGACCGATGGGTGTGATGCGATCTGGAGCGAATGGTCGTCCAGGTGCAATCAATGAATGGGTTGTGTTGCGATCTGGAGCGGATTCTCGTTCAGGTGCGAGAGACCGATGGGTGTGATGCGATCTGGAGCGGATGGTCGTTCAGGTGCAACCGACCATTGGGTGTGATGCGATCTGGAGCGGATGGTCGTTCAGGTGCAACCGACCATTGGGTGTGATGCGATCTGGAGCGGATGGTCGTTCAGGTGCAACCGACCATTGGGTGTGATGCGATCTGGAGCAGATGGTCGTCCAGGTGCGAGAGACCAATGGGTGTGATGCGATCTGGAGCGGATACTTGTCCAGGTGCAATCGACCAATGGGTGTGATGCGATCTGGAGCGGATGGTCGTCCAGGTGCAATTGACCAATGGGTGTGATGCGATCTGGAGCGGATGGTCGTCCAGGTGCAATCGACCAATGGGTGTGTTGCGATCTGGAGCGGATTCTCGTCCAGGTGCAATCGACCATTGGGTGTGATGCGATCTGGAGCGGATACTCGTTCAGATGGGAGAGACCGATGGGTGTGATGTGATCTGGAGCGGATGGTCGTTCAGGTGCGAGAGACCGATGGGTGTGATGCGATCTGGAGCGGATTCTCGTTCAGGTGGGAGTGACCGATGGGTGTGATGCGATCTGGAGCGGATGGTCGTTCAGATGCGAGAGACCGATGGGTGTGATGCGATCTGGAGCGGATTCTCGTTCAGGTGGGAGTGACCGATGGGTGTGATGCGATCTGGAGCGGATGGTCGTTCAGATGGGAGAGACCGATGGGTGTGATGCGACCTGGAGCGGATGGTCGTTCAGGTGCAACCGACCATTGGGTGTGATGCGATCTGGAGCGGATACTCGTTCAGATGGGAGAGACCGATGGGTGTGATGTGATCTGGAGCGGATGGTCGTTCAGGTGCGAGAGACCGATGGGTGTGATGCGATCTGGGGCGGATTCTCGTTCAGGTGGGAGTGACCGATGGGTGTGATGCGATCTGGAGCGGATGGTCGTTCAGATGCGAGAGACCGATGGGTGTGATGCGATCTGGAGCGGATTCTCGTTCAGGTGGGAGTAACCGATGGGTGTGATGCGATCTGGAGCGGATGGTCGTCCAGGTGCAATCAATGAATGGGTGTGTTGCGATCTGGAGCGGATTCTCGTTCAGGTGCGAGAGACCGATGGGTGTGATGCGATCTGGAGCGGATGGTCGTTCAGGTGGGAGTGACCGATGGGTGTGATGCGATCTGGAGCGGATGGTCGTCCAGGTGCAATCAATGAATGGGTGTGTTGCGATCTGGAGCGGATTCTCGTTCAGGTGCGAGAGACCGATGGGTGTGATGCGATCTGGAGCGGATGGTCGTTCAGGTGCAACCGACCATTGGGTGTGATGCGATCTGGAGCGGATGGTCGTTCAGGTGCAACCGACCATTGGGTGTGATGCGATCTGGAGCAGATGGTCGTCCAGGTGCGAGAGACCAATGGGTGTGTTGCGATCTGGAGCGGATTCTCGTCCAGGTGCAATCGACCATTGGGTGTGATGCGATCTGGAGCGGATACTCGTTCAGATGGGAGAGACCGATGGGTGTGATGTGATCTGGAGCGGATGGTCGTTCAGGTGCGAGAGACCGATGGGTGTGATGCGATCTGGAGCGGATTCTCGTTCAGGTGGGAGTGACCGATGGGTGTGATGCGATCTGGAGCGGATGGTCGTTCAGATGCGAGAGACCGATGGGTGTGATGTGATCTGGAGCGGATGGTCGTTCAGGTGCGAGAGACCGATGGGTGTGATGCGATCTGGAGCGGATTCTTGTTCAGGTGGGAGTGACCGATGGGTGTGATGCGACCTGGAGCGGATGGTCGTTCAGGTGCAACCGACCATTGGGTGTGATGCGATCTGGAGCGGATACTCGTTCAGATGGGAGAGACCGATGGGTGTGATGTGATCTGGAGCGGATGGTCGTTCAGGTGCGAGAGACCGATGGGTGTGATGCGATCTGGAGCGGATTCTCGTTCAGGTGGGAGTGACCGATGGGTGTGATGCGATCTGGAGCGGATGGTCGTCCAGGTGCAATTGACCAATGGGTGTGATGCGATCTGGAGCGGATACTCGTCCAGGTGCAATCAACGAATGGGTGTGTTGCGATCTGGAGCGGATTCTCGTCCAGGTGCAATCGACCATTGGGTGTGATGCGATCTGGAGCGGATGGTCGTTCAGGTGCGAGAGACCGATGGGTGTGATGCGATCTGAAGCGGATACTTGTCCAGGTGCAACCGACCATTGGGTGTGATGCGATCTGGAGCGGATGGTCGTTCAGGTGCAACCGACCATTGGGTGTGATGCGATCTGGAGCGGATGGTCGTTCAGGTGCGAGAGACCGATGGGTGTGATGCGATCTGGAGCGGATTCTCGTTCAGGTGGGAGTGACCGATGGGTGTGATGCGATCTGGAGCGAATGGTCGTCCAGGTGCAATCAATGAATGGGTGTGTTGCGATCTGGAGCGGATTCTCGTTCAGGTGCGAGAGACCGATGGGTGTGATGCGATCTGGAGCGGATGGTCGTTCAGATGCGAGAGACCGATGGGTGTGATGCGATCTGGAGCGGATTCTCGTTCAGATGGGAGAGACCGATGGGTGTGATGTGATCTGGAGCGGATGGTCGTTCAGGTGCAATCGATCAATGGGTGTGATGCGATCTGGAGCGGATGGTCGTCCAGGTGCAATCGACCAATGGGTGTGATGCGATCTGGAGCGGATGGTCGTTCAGGTGCAACCGACCATTGGGTGTGATGCGATCTGGAGCGGATGGTCGTTCAGGTGCGAGAGACCGATGGGTGTGATGCGATCTGAAGCGGATGGTCGTTCAGGTGCAATCGACCATTGGGTGTGATGCGATCTGGAGCGGATGGTCGTTCAGGTGCAACCGACCATTGGGTGTGATGCGATCTGGAGCGGATGGTCGTTCAGGTGCGAGAGACCGATGGGTGTGATGCGATCTGGAGCGGATTCTCGTTCAGGTGGGAGTGACCGATGGGTGTGATGCGATCTGGAGCGAATGGTCGTCCAGGTGCAATCAATGAATGGGTGTGTTGCGATCTGGAGCGGATTCTCGTTCAGGTGCGAGAGACCGATGGGTGTGATGCGATCTGGAGCGGATTCTCGTTCAGGTGGGAGTGACCGATGGGTGTGATGCGATCTGGAGCGGATTCTCGTTCAGGTGGGAGTGACCGATGGGTGTGATGCGATCTGGAGCGGATGGTCGTTCAGGTGCGAGAGACCGATGGGTGTGATGCGATCTGAAGCGGATACTTGTCCAGGTGCAACCGACCATTGGGTGTGATGCGATCTGGAGCGGATGGTCGTTCAGGTGCAACCGACCATTGGGTGTGATGCGATCTGGAGCGGATGGTCGTTCAGGTGCGAGAGACCGATGGGTGTGATGCGATCTGGAGCGGATTCTCGTTCAGGTGGGAGTGACCGATGGGTGTGATGCGATCTGGAGCGAATGGTCGTCCAGGTGCAATCAATGAATGGGTGTGTTGCGATCTGGAGCGGATTCTCGTTCAGGTGCGAGAGACCGATGGGTGTGATGCGATCTGGAGCGGATGGTCGTTCAGATGCGAGAGACCGATGGGTGTGATGCGATCTGGAGCGGATTCTCGTTCAGATGGGAGAGACCGATGGGTGTGATGTGATCTGGAGCGGATGGTCGTTCAGGTGCAATCGATCAATGGGTGTGATGCGATCTGGAGCGGATGGTCGTCCAGGTGCAATCGACCAATGGGTGTGATGCGATCTGGAGCGGATGGTCGTTCAGGTGCAACCGACCATTGGGTGTGATGCGATCTGGAGCGGATGGTCGTTCAGGTGCGAGAGACCGATGGGTGTGATGCGATCTGGAGCGGATTCTCGTTCAGGTGGGAGTGACCGATGGGTGTGATGCGATCTGGAGCGAATGGTCGTTCAGGTGCAACCGACCATTGGGTGTGATGCGATCTGGAGCGGATGGTCGTTCAGGTGCAATCGACCAATGGGTGTGATGCGATCTGGAGCGGATGGTCGTTCAGGTGCAACCGACCATTGGGTGTGATGCGATCTGGAGCGGATGGTCGTTCAGGTGCAACCGACCATTGGGTGTGATGCGATCTGGAGCGGATGGTCGTTCAGGTGCAACCGACCATTGGGTGTGATGCGATCTGGAGCGGATGGTCGTTCAGGTGCAACCGACCATTGGGTGTGATGCGATCTGGAGCGGATGGTCGTTCAGGTGCAACCGACCATTGGGTGTGATGCGATCTGGAGCGGATGGTCGTTCAGGTGCAATCGACCAATGGGTGTGATGCGATCTGGAGCGGATGGTCGTTCAGGTGCAACCGACCATTGGGTGTGATGCGATCTGGAGCGGATGGTCGTTCAGGTGCAACCGACCATTGGGTGTGATGCGATCTGGAGCGGATGGTCGTTGAGATGGGAGAGACCAATGGGTGTGATGCGATCTGGAGCGGATGGTCGTTCAGGTGCGAGAGACCAATGGGTGTGATGCGATCTTGACTGTATGGGCGTTCTGACGCGTCTGTGGATTCGAGGGCTTTTTGGCCTTCATGCATTTTGCTTGTTTGCAGATGCCAAGGTCAATGGGTGTGATGTGGTGCTTATGCGACGGTCAAAATGAAGAAATTGCTGAGCGTCGATGCGATGTCATGGTGCAATGGACGCAATGGATGTAATGTATGCAATGTCGGTGTATGTGGTTGGGATGCGGATGTGATAATGATCAAGTTTTTCGATTGTTGTGGTGACGGTCCTGTGTCTGACGCTCAATCTGGACTCCGTTTGCACCACTCGCCGAGTTTTTTGCTGTTGCTGTTTGGGACGATGGACTCGTGTTTGGATGATCACGGGAGTATTGGTAATGCGCACCACGCAAAAGTTTTCAAACTCAACGGATGGTTTCTGAAGTCACTGGTCTCTGCCTGCACTGAAATCAACGGTTGTGTCTGGAGGTTTGGAGCCATTTGTTGGAATGAAATTATTATTCCCCACACCCTCCTCATGTCATAAAACGCCTCAACCCACGTTGACTCGCGTTTGGGAACATCGAAAGCCCGTCCACACCAACCACTGCTGAGCCAGAACCGAGATTTGGGAGGGGGACATTTCTTCCGTGACTCAAAATCTCTTGTGGGACTCAACGAATCGATCAAATCTCTCAACAACACTATCATCATCAAATCGATCTATTAATAGCTTTTGGAACAAATAGAGCTGCTGCACTCATCTACCCCACATTCCACTTGTACCTCAACTTAGTTCATCGCAGCCAGCCCTGTGCAAGATTCTTAGATTTGTGTTACATCTATTGAGTGACCATGTCTTTGGATCATGCTTTCGGAGGCAATGATGACTTGTGGGAGGATGATGACAGCAACGGAGGCATTGATCCAGACAATCTAGACTTGGAGCTACTTGATGAAGATGCTGTTGTCCATCCTTCGGATGACAACACAGTCATTTGGACTCCTGATGACTTTGATCTGGACGATGACAACGATGACACTAATGGAGATGACTTGGATGCAACAGATCCCAAGAGTAGCACCTCCAACTCCAACAGCAACTACCTCATATCAGAAGAGAACGAAAATACAGCTTCTACGCAGGATAACAACATCTCGAACACCAACAATGCCAATCCCACTCCTACAATTGCACTTGCATCCACCCGCAACACCAAATCCGATGCAGCAAAGCTGGCAAGCATGAGCCTGAAGTGGAAGCTGCAGACAGGGGTGGACGAGAAGCATCATGTCACAGTTGGTGAAGCCCGTGCAGACAGCAAAGTCATCATGAACAAGGAGATGGTGCACATTCGGAAATCAATGCAAAAGCTCACCAACAGCAAACGCCCAACACCGAATGATATCATTGATCTTGTCTTTGGTACCTCATCTCGTCTGTACACAGAAGCATTTGCAAAGGATGATGTGAAGATGGATGCATTGGAGTACCTGCAGTTCATGGTTGCATTCAGCACACAGTCAACCTTCCGGACATCTACGAAAAACATGTACACCATGGGCTTGCTGAGCACCAAAGTGGGGTCCCCGAGCAAGACCGAGTACAATGATTGGTGGTGCAAAATCCATGCAGACAGCAACAAGATTGAGTCCAACGCTCACTACTTCTGGCAGGATCTCCAGGCTCAGTGCAATCACACTTTGAAGCAACTGGTTGTGAGAGGCATGGCCGGCCAACGCACTGTGACAATCGATGATGATAAAGTGCACTGCGAGAGCACCAAAAAATCGCGAAGTGGCATCTCCCGGCACAAGCATCCAAAGGCCAATAGATGGGGGTGAGTTGTACTGTGCACAACCTCTGCTTTTGGATCATGGGATTGAATGTATGTCATGATTGTACAATTGTCGATAATTTTGAATCTCACAGGCACCACATGCATGTCTGCATCCCTCTCTTTCTTGTCGAATCTTGTTTCTTCTCTATCTCTTGAACTTGCGAAATGTCCATGCAAAGATTCACCATCGATACCTTGGCAATGACAATGTCCGGGGTCCCTTGCGGAGTCCAAGTCATCCAGGAAACCAAGACGAGCACCGCATTGGCTCTGATCAAGACCCAATTCGAAACCACCAATGGTTTGCAGAACACAGAAGTTCTTGCTGATCGTGGATATGGCTCTCTCAAGCTCACACAGGGTCTTGTTGAAGGTGGAGCGGACCTTCAAGGCACTCACAAGAGGGCTCCACACATGCCATTCATCAATGGAACGTACCGGACCAACCCAAACCAACTCATGATCAGTGTGACAGAACCCACAAGACTCTTCCTTGCCACCTCCAACAAGGTGAAGGGTGCAACCTACTGTTGCTATGGTCTCCGAGACAACGGAAAGATGATCATGATGGCAAAGACGGGAGTTGGAAGGTTCGAATGGGATCTCACCATGGCAAAGGTGAAAGAGGAGATCATGTACCTTCGCCACGTTCAAGCCAAGCGCACGAATCACCCAGATCTTCTGGCTCATCCAGAGAAGTTCCCAGAGTACTTCTCTGCAGCTGTCGTGAACCTGGAGAAGTCTCCTGCTGCGGTGCTCGCAATTCAGGCCAGAGGCGACGCAATTCAAGCCATCCAGAATGCACCGAATGACCCAGATGCAGTCAAGGCAGCCGTCACCCTTGCCAAACAAGCCTCACAGGCAGCGGATGATGCGGAAGACAAGGCAAGGATGAGATGGGCACAGAAGATTCGTGACCTTGATGTTGTTGGGATGACCTGCGAACAGCGAGATCCGCTTTGGTTCATGTTGCGAAAGTTCTGCTTGACAAGCTCCACCGTCCACAACATCATCAACGTGGTCCTGGCCAGCACCGAGTGGTGCAAGGAGACGAATGGCCATGTTCTCCATCATCAGGCATGGGAAATCATTGCCACATTCATGGGCATCGACGTTGAAGCCAGAAAGCAACAAGCCCATGTGGAGATCGGAACAGGTGAAGTCAAGAATTGGGCACGGGAGCGATTCAATCTCCTCACAGATGATGCCGAAGACTCAAAATCCATCGAGCAAACAATCACCCAAGTTCTTCAGAATCGCGACAATCCTCCTGTCGACTGGCTGCTCGAAGATGTGACTGAATTGGTGGTGCTCTTCTGTGGCGGATTCAAGCCAAAAACAGCTGACAGTATCTACAAGAAGCTCAGGACTGTGATCCAACGACAGCAGAAGCCGGATCGCCGGTATGTTGCCATGACACCAAAGACCATGGCGGCAATCTACAAGGCAAGATTCCCCAACTCTGGCAATCTTCCGGCAAAGGGTGAAATGATGAAGGCATTGGTGCGGCATGACAAAGCATCTATCACTTCGGCTCTTGACAATCTGGAGGTGGACGGTTCCGACGACGATGTTGAAGGCAACAGCACCAGCAATCTTGCCCGTTTCCCATCGGCCGACAATGGCATTGGCATCGACTCTCTGGCTTCCCTTCCTGTTGAAGCCGATGTCATGCTTGCCACCGGACACAATGTCGAAGGCGACACCGAAGGCATCAGCAACAACGATGTGAGGAATAACGAAGAGGACGGAGGCATGATGGCACTGAAGGAGGCCTTGGTGAAAGAGGCGCTGAAGACATGGTTCATGAAGCCTTTCACTGGTGAGGAGCGACGTGCCACCAGACTGGGCCACACCAATGAGCAGCCACTCATGAAGAAAGCTGAAAAGATATCGGAATTGACTGGAGATCCTAGCTGTGTGAAGGCCGCATACACAGCAGGGTTGGTGCATCGTGGAGACAAGCCCTATGCTCGATCATCCGTTGACTTTCTTGCAGTTGTCGGAGACAGCACCAACGATGAAGATGATGAGGTCTTTGTTGTCGAGATGAAGACCAGGGCCTCGCGCAAAACCAAGGAGGAGGAGAAGGAGCATCAGTTGTCTGTGCAACGCCAATACAGGTTGGATCCCAACTTGCATCTCTTTGCAGACTCAGAGAGCAACATCTTTCGGGCATTGATCCGCAAGGAAGGCGAAAGACTCCAGTTGCTCCATCATGCATTCGTCTACGGTGTCAGTGGAGCACTCATGGTGATTGGTAAGTTCGATGGCATTGGCATTGACTATGTGTGATGAGATCCGGTCCATGCTGCTTCCACCAATGCACGATGTTCGCATGCTTTTGACACCATACTAACTCGTTGCTCACTCTGCTACTTGTGATACTTGATTGGAACGGCATGGCAAGCAGGTGACAGCGGGGCCGAGATCCTCAGATCTGTTGCGACCAGATTCACACCTGCATTGATGGAAGCCTATGCCTTGGTGCTTGACGATCTGTACAAGCTTGTGATCGAGTTTGCATACGAAGAAGATTCACCGGGACGAACTCCATCTGAAGATCTCATGAGGCAGTTCATGTCATCCAATCCGGGCAGCGGCAACTTCGAGGGCAAAGGCTCCCACCTCCCGAACATGTCAGAGGATGACCTCTTCCATCAGCTCATGATGTGGAAAGGATGTGAAAATCTCACCTTCCCGGTCCCTCGTGTCAAGACCTTCCTTCCAAAGCTGGCAGCAAGATGGAACATCATGAAGGGTGGTTCCGATATCATGTCAAGATTGATGGAACAGCACAAGGTGAAGCCCCCAAAAGTCTCCTTCCAATGCGTACTTGTGTCGCGTCTGATGCAACTGATGATGACGCTCGTGCACAAGCTAATCCAGATCACGGACAACAGGGCAATCGAGACAAATGCAGATCTCGATCGATCACCATCGTTGATCCATCTTCGGAACAAGATGAACAAGAAGTGGAGCTACCGTGACTCCCTTGCTGCCATTACCAAACGCCTATCCCACCACTTGGCTGTGGCTTACACTCAAACCCGACTGGCACGTGAAACAAATGACGAGACGAGGCTCAGACACATTAGGGAAAAGCTGAATCTCCCCAGCAGCATCGAATCATGCAATGGCGGTGAGTTCAAATTGAATGGAGCACCAGAGACTCGACAACCGTTGCTTGCCATCCTTGGGAAGACCCCAACTGAGAGGACTGCAACAGAGGCATTGTTCATCGAAGGCTTGTACAAAGGGGACCATACCCTTGTGACGGTTCCAAACAAGAGGAGAAGCTGCGTCGTGTGCAATCAGCAAGTCACATCATATTGCACAGGATGTCATCTGACAGTCTGCGGAGTGGGCACACCGACAAAGTCTGCATGGATGGAGAAGTGCGGCATCCCAGGTCGTCTGGCACTGTTGAAGGCATCCACGAAAGATGGGGTCCTGGAGATTCCCAACACATGCCACCACATCCTGCATAGCAGAGACACCAAATGGTGCACGAAGGTTGGGAAAGGATTGAAGAAGGCTGCTCAACCTGCAGTCGTGGCAGTTCAGAACAGTCACGAACCAGCTGAAGAAGCTGGAACAGATGGCAGGGCAGCGGCAGCAGCAGTAGCACAAGTAACCCAAGAGGGTGGAGATGACAAACAGGGTGAAGAAGAATCGCAAGCAAGGAGGGAGGCAGACAACAGGAAGGCTGCGGCAGAGATGAAGAAACGAGCGGCAGCTCAATTTGCCGCTGAACAGAAGGCTCGCAGCAAGAAACGACACCGCACAACCTGAATGCACTCCAGAGAGATCCGCGCCAACAGTAGGGAAAAGCAGCATCAATAGCATATCAGCTCACCTACGCAGATGCAACAGATCTGTGCCAGAAGACAGACAATGACACGAAAATCAAACGGATTATGAACGCGAAAGGCAAACTACGGAAATGAAATTAACACGTGAATACACGCGAAAGGCGCAACACAAAATCAAAAATAACACGTGGATACACGCGAAAGGCATAACACAAAAATAACACGTGAATACACGTGAAAGGCAGATGAACCAAATGCTCTCGACTGAGATCGTAAGAATTATAAACTCGAGAAAACAAAGAAAACAACAAATACAATTTGTAAACGCAAAGTAGCGAAAAAAATCGCAAGGTTACTATAGAGCATCTCATGATCAGGAAAACAATTTGAGCAAATTGGAAACAATCCATCGCAACATCTCAACAAAAAAAAAGGGATCGCCCCGCAGGAGATCCAATACCCGTAAGGAAAATTTTGTGCGGTGTTCTCGTAAGTGGACTCACCGATCCACTTATTTTGCCACCTTCGCAGTAAGTGGACTCACCAATCCAGTTACGTAAGTGGACTCACCAATCCACTTACGAGCACAAAATGACTCGTCAGATTACCCCCTCTCTGAGATTGGAATAGTTCGACTCGCCCAACATCCATCTTTTCACCGATTCCTCGTGATGTTTTACACACTGCGTGTTTTGTCGTGTTATTCTTACGACATAAACTGTCCCGACGTTGCAGCTTCTCCTTCCAATGCGTTGTAACCTTTGTTGTATTGGTGGTGTGTACTACGTCTGGTGCTAGCGTTATAGAGGATATTGCACATACATGTACTGTGGCAGAAGCCTGGGGCTACACGCATTATTATTAGTTCATCTATCTCACTCTTTTCCGCCCATTTCGACTGTGCAAGTACAGCAATTCTGTTCTGTTGTTCAGCCTTGCCTTGGCTGCCGACCTATGCACAGATCATATTGTTTGTGTCCTACTGAGCTCGCTTGCTACTCCTGTGGTGCCTTGGCTTGTTCGTGCCCACTTTGCCGTTGATGCATCCACGCCATCAAATTCGTCCTCATCTTCCTCTCGTTGAAGAGCTTCCATTGCTTCCGACACGCTCATTGTCTCTCCTCTACTACATCCAGGGCTAGCGTTCATGACCTACTCTTTGGTGGTTGCTGCTTCTTCTCCTCTGGATTATTTCTCCTCTTATCTCCGATCGGTTCTTGATAAGTGTGTGTGAGGCTTGCTTCCGCATGTTGCTGCTCGCCTCTTATAGTTTCTTCGATTGCAGGTGCTTTGCTGTCCGTGCCTGCAGTTGTTCCTGCTGTTTTTTCTCCACTACCATTTGCTTCTCCACCTTTGGCAGGTACAGTCTCCACAGCATTCGGCACTGCTGCTGCTAACTTCTCTCTTCCAAGCTGCGCTTGTACCTTGTCTGCCCACCCTGCTTCATCTTGGTGAGCAATTTGGTGGCAAGAGTTTTGTATGATCACCGCATCCTCTCCTTTTGCGACTTTCTTCAAAGCCACAGTGGGTGCGATGCCACATTTCTTCAGCCACTCCTGTCTCTCCTGCTTCATGAAGCCACAAGCATGAATGTAGCACCCAGGGCAAATCCATCTCGTCCTGGCTGAACATACAACACAAGTTCCTCTTCTGTTCGGGTTGTACCGTGATACGTGCTCTCCCTCTTGCAATTGTTTTGGCAGCTTTGTCTCCTCCTCCGAATGCAGGGAGGAGGACGAGCATACAAAGGGAATGAATTGCACAAACATTGTATTGGTTGACATGAGGACAAAGTCCGGCATGGTTGTAGTAATCGCGATTCAAAGGAAGGAGCAGGTAGGAATAGCAGTTCTGAGTGACGCAAACACACTCACCAATCACCAAAACACTCCCTTTCACACCATATATAAATGTGATATGAAACCTGCAGCATCTCTTCATTTGCTTTGATCAATGCTCAATATGAAGGGCTGCACGACTCCAAGAATATGTGGATGGTGCTTGGGATGCCATGGACCCAGTGTGCTTTTGTCTGATACGCCTCTTCCTCCCTTTGCGTTTCAGCTGTTGTCCTTGTTTTCATTTCCACGATAACAGCTTTGTCTGTTGCATCGCCTATGGGGTCCCAACAATACCGATGAAGTTGGCAGATGCGCAAGTGTAGCCTTTGCCGCCCTTCTTCACCAGGCCCACCCTAAATGCTGCACTGAATTGGCTGCTTCCTCCAAGCATGCCCTGGCAGTCCATTGCCACTTGCATCAGCGGCTCCTCATTCATGTGGTCGAGTCTGGCATACCTGTTCGCCCGACCTTTCTGTGCTGTCATGAACCATGACATCAGCGCTGTTTTGGCATGTTTTTTTGCTCTTCAGGTTCTGGAAGTCTGCGGAGCAATGGACCTCTGCCATGCCCAGATTTGCATCGTCTGCTGTCATGGTCATCGACCCGGCCACCAGAGGATCACTGGCTGCGGCTGGTGTTGCGGATGGTGCAGTAGTTTGTGTAGATTAGTTCGTTTCAATGATGCTGGTGTGGGATTGATTGTTGGTGGAATACTCCTCCTCTGCTCCCACCTTGTCAGTCTGCAATGCTTGCTCATCGTCTTCCGATGCAACCGGATTCATAGATCTGAACTCTGCGTTTGCGGAGTGCGATCAACATGTCTGAGAGCTGCCATGCCAAGACGAGGCAGAGATCCAAGACCTAAGATCAGGCTGATCAACTGGGTATTGAAATGGATGAGTTGGGGAACCACAACAATCTGTGGTGGTACAGCTGAGTTGATGAACCTCATCAAGAAGCAATTCGTATGTGTACCGATGGGCATTCCCCACTGAAACTGGGAACTCTTCATTTTTGGGATCAAGAAGGAGCCAACGAGGATCCATGCTTGTCAGCCGTTCTGCTTCTGATTGGTTGTGCTCTTTGCATGGAGTGCTTGTATTTGTTGTGGATGCAGCATCACCTGCAGTAGTTGCGCTGAAATTGTTGGTAGAGGCATTGGTGGTTGGCGTTGTCATGGATGGAAGAAGGTTTCCTCATGATCCACCCTTGGCAATGTAGGAATCACCACTTCGATCAACATCAGCATCAATGTTATCAGCGCTGATGGCGTTGGATTCCAACACGCTATGAGTGTCCTTGTTGCTTTCAGTCATCAGGAGAACGAAGTACTCGATCACTGTCAAAGGTGTCGTCAACGCAGTTGGGGTCGAGGTGGTTGTCGTCGCTGTCGTCATCAGTCCAGTCAACACTCCGTTTCATGAGGGATAGAAGGGATGTTGAAGCACGCATGATGCAGCAGAGTGATACATAGTGTAGAAGGCAGCAATGATTCGTAGGTATGCAGATGACAGTGTGGAACAAGGATCGGAAGGGGTTCAGATGGAATGAACATCGGAACGGATGCAGATGGAGAAAGATGAAATCCAACGGGTGTGTAGAAGACACTGACAGGCAATGCAAAAGGGAGATTGCGAGGCGAGCGATGAAGCTGCGGAGCGCAGACTCGGTTTCGCTGGTTGGCAACAGTTGGATCAAGCCATGGCCCATTGCGGAGGCGAGTCTGGTGTGGTGACAGAGGATGACACCTGGAAAGCCTTGCTGTGATTTGGTTGGGTGGTACAAGACAAAGTTCCGTTTTATGGAAGTGCGCAGAGTGGTGGAAGGTCCAGCCTGGAGGGTAGCATTGAGCGGTCTGATGGCGCAGGGCAGGCAACGGGGGATGAGCGTGTGGGTGACTACAGGACTGGACAGAATCGGATTGGACAGGAGGCCAGGAGTCCGGACGGCGACACCCACGTTCGCACATGGGCTATGGGGGTGACTCACTGCGGGTCAGCTGGGGGTGCGTGCATCGTGGCCTGGTGATGGTGCTCCAGGATACAAGGGCCACCTCCAGCACCCTGTGTGGGGCTTCACAACCCCCCAGGTTGCGCAGTGTACAGGCACCTGGGTCTGTGGCTGTTAAAACGCGGAAATGACAGGAGTGCATATATTCGTGACATACTTGACCTACCTGGTGCAGCCAGGCATGTGCGGGCGAGGCTATAGCCCTCGGGCACTCCCTATTATGGGTTTAATTGTTGTGGGTTATTGTTATTGTTGTTTTTATTATTATAATATTAATACGAGAGGGAAATGCACCATGTGTTGTTGGGTTGGAAGAATAACGCGACAAAACACGCAGTGTGTAAAACATCACGAGGAATCGGTGAAAAGATGGATGTTGGGCGAGTCGAACTATTCCAATCTCAGAGAGAGGGTAATCTGACGAGTCATTTTGTGCTCGTAAGTGGATTGGTGAGTCCACTTACGTAACTGGATCGGTGAGTCCACTTACGAAGCAACAAAAATGCCAAGTGGATTGGTGAGTCCACTTAGCGCTAAACGGACTCACGAGTCCTTTTATTTTCCTCACGGATACAACACAACTCTCTATTCCTCACGGAAACCAAAAAATGAAACACTTGCCACACCAAACCAAAAAACAAACGATGGTGTCACAAGTCATGCTAAAAAATGACAAGAAGATGATATTACATTGAAATGAATCTATACACTATTTCAGTGAATGGCCACCTATCAATGTGGATGCTATTGTGGAGCTTGGACACGGACGGCATGGTTGGATCGAAGTGGATGTGTTTGTCGATGCGATGCTGTTGGAGAGCATGGACATGGACGGCATGATTGGATCGATGCGACTGTGTTTGTCGATGTGATGCTGTTGGAGAGCATGGACATGGACGGCATGCTTGGATCGAAGTGGATGTGGCTGTCGATGTGATGCTGTTGGAGAGCATGGACATGAACGGCATGCTTGGATCGAAGTGGATGTGTTTGTCGATGCGATGCTGTTGGAGAGCATGGACATGGACGGCATGCTTCAATCGATGCGACTGTGGTTGCCGATGTGATGCTGTTGGAGAGCATGGACATGGACGGCATGCTTGGATCGAAGTGGATGTGGCTGTCGATGTGATGCTGTTGGAGAGCATGGACATGGACGACATGCTTCAATCGAAGTGGATGTGGCTGTCGATGCTGTCATCGAGCTTGGACACAGACGGCATGCTTCAATCGAAGTGGATGTGGCTGTCGATGCTGTCATCGAGCTTGGACACAGACGGCATGCTTCAATCGAAGTGGATGTGGCTGTCGGTGCGATGCTGTTGGAGAGCATGGACATAGACGGCATGCTTCAATGGATGCGGCTGTGGCTGCCGATGTGATGCTGTTGGAGAGCATGGACATAGACGGCATGCTTGGATCGAAGTGGATGTGTTTGTCGATGTGATGCTGTTGGAGAGCATGGACATGAACGGCATGCTTGGATCGAAGTGGATGTGGCTGTCGATGCGATGCTGTTGGAGAGCATGAACATGGACGGCATGATTGGATCGAAGTGGATGTGGCTGTCGATGCGATGCTGTTGGAGAGCATGGACATGGACGGCATGATTGGATCGAAGTGGATGTGGTTGCCGATGTGATGCTGTTGGAGAGCATGGACATGGACGGCATGCTTGGATCGATGCGACTGTGTTTGTCGATGTGATGCTGTTGGAGAGCATGGACATAGACGGCATGCTTCAATGGATGCGGCTGTGGCTGCCGATGTGATGCTGTTGGAGAGCATGGACATAGACGGCATGCTTGGATCGAAGTGGATGTGTTTGTCGATGTGATGCTGTTGGAGAGCATGGACATGAACGGCATGCTTGGATCGAAGTGGATGTGGCTGTCGATGCGATGCTGTTGGAGAGCATGAACATGGACGGCATGATTGGATCGAAGTGGATGTGGCTGTCGATGCGATGCTGTTGGAGAGCATGGACATGGACGGCATGATTGGATCGAAGTGGATGTGGTTGCCGATGTGATGCTGTTGGAGAGCATGGACATGGACGGCATGCTTGGATCGATGCGACTGTGTTTGTCGATGTGATGCTGTTGGAGAGCATGGACATAGACGGCATGCTTCAATGGATGCGGCTGTGGCTGCCGATGTGATGCTGTTGGAGAGCATGGACATAGACGGCATGCTTGGATCGAAGTGGATGTGTTTGTCGATGTGATGCTGTTGGAGAGCATGGACATGAACGGCATGCTTGGATCGAAGTGGATGTGGCTGTCGATGCGATGCTGTTGGAGAGCATGAACATGGACGGCATGATTGGATCGAAGTGGATGTGGCTGTCGATGCGATGCTGTTGGAGAGCATGGACATGGACGGCATGATTGGATCGAAGTGGATGTGGTTGCCGATGTGATGCTGTTGGAGAGCATGGACATGGACGGCATGCTTGGATCGAAGTGGATGTGTTTGTCGATGCGATGCTGTTGGAGAGCATGGACATGGACGGCATGATTGGATCGATGCGACTGTGTTTGTCGATGTGATGCTGTTGGAGAGCATGGACATAGACGGCATGCTTCAATGGATGCGGCTGTGGCTGCCGATGTGATGCTGTTGGAGAGCATGGACATAGACGGCATGCTTGGATCGAAGTGGATGTGTTTGTCGATGTGATGCTGTTGGAGAGCATGGACATGAACGGCATGCTTCAATCGAAGTGGATGTGGCTGTCGATGCTGTTGGAGAGCATGGACATGGACGGCATGCTTCAATCGAAGTGGATGTGGCTGTCGATGCGATGCTGTTGGAGAGCATGGACATGGACGGCATGATTGGATCGAAGTGGATGTGGCTGTCGATGTGATGCTGTTGGAGAGCATGGACATGGACGGCATGCTTCAATCGAAGTGTTTGTCGATGTGATGCTGTTGGAGAGCATGGACACGGATGGCATGCTTCAATCGAAGTGTTTGTCGATGTGATGCTGTTGGAGAGCATGGACATGGACGGCATGATTGGATCGAAGTGGATGTGTTTGTCGATGTGATGCTGTTGGAGAGCATGGACATAGACGGCATGCTTCAATGGATGCGGCTGTGGCTGCCGATGTGATGCTGTTGGAGAGCATGAACATGGACGGCATGCTTCAATCGAAGTGGATTTGGCTGTCGATGCGATGCTGTTGGCAAGCATGGGCATCGATGTGGATGTGATGATGAGGGGCTGGGCTTTTCAGTTTGGTTTTGTGCTGTTGATGTTGATGTTGATGTTGATGTTGTCATTGTCTTTGCTGTTGTGGTCACTTTCAGTGTCACTTTCATTTTCACTTTCGTCGTGGCTGTCGTAGTTGCTTTCGTAGTTGCTGTGCTGTCGGCTTTTCGTCTTCTGCCCATCCTGGTGCCTTGATGTGCAATGGACATGAACAATGACGCAAGCCCACACCAAAACAAGCCAAGTTCCTTGTTCTGGGCCACTCAAAACCGATGACTTTCATTGGCGCAGAAACCGGACACAACCGTCCAACCCAGAACCTGGATACCGCGAACTGTCGTTGCAGACACCAAAACGACTCTTTTTACATAACGGAGTGATTTCGAAGTTGTTTCAACGCCTCGATGAAATTTGTTTGAAATTGAATGTAACATGTGGAAGACGTCTCATGCAGCTGGAAAACGATCAAAACACGACCGAGATGGACGCCGAGCGCAACCAGAGGAGAAGAATCGGAACCACCTCATCTACACGTGGAGGAGGGACGTCCTCTCTCATCTGTCAGTCTGAACGTCAACTTGCATGTAGACGTAGCAAAGCAACCATGAAGCCAACTGTACTAAAGTAATAAATCAGAAATATATGCATGACTATTACCATTATCAATCTTCCACATGCTTAGAAGAAGTATAGACCAGCTATTGTCGAAGGAGAGGCATTGGTGTATTATTCATGCTCACATCAAGTGCTGCATGAGTAAGCTTCAATTTTGGCACTAGTCTGTAAAGCACAGGAACCAGAAGTAAATTTGCGGTTGCAACGTCCGTATGTATCGCGTAGAGCAAAAACCGTGTTGTTTTGACGCAGTGGGGTGTCATGTTTGCGTTGGGGTCTGTTTTTTTGGGATTTTGACCCCCTCTGAGGGGCCGGAATTCTGCCTTTAAAGGCAGGCCTGCCTTTAAAGGCATTTTTGGCCCTCTGCGAACCCCCCGATCTGCCTTTAAAAGCAGGTGCACTAGGGGGGGGGGAAAGACGGTAATTTTGCATTTCCCATGATAAGGCAACAACAGTTTCTTCCATAATCTACAGTCCAAAAGTCAAGAACCAAACTGAAAATTTGCCATCTTTCAGCCTTCTTCCTGTCAGTTGTTTGCACAATCATCCTGATTTATGCAAAACCCAGATTCGTGGCTCCATTTTTGACTTTTACACCCTGTCGCCTGATCGTGTGTGTTGTCCGGACATTCCTCATTGTCATGGCCAACTTGTGCTTCCTTCTACTCTCCCACTACCCACACAATGTCATTCTTCTTGTGGTACAAATCAACCATTCAGTACTTCCTCGTTTGTTCCGACTATCATGAGCACACTACATCCACAATAGATTCTTCAAAGGTGTGTATCTATTTCTCACGTTGTTGCTGCTTAGTTTGTTGTGTCATGCTCGTTTCCGTCACTGCCCCCATTGTCACCCTGCCTCTCTCCATCTCCGGTCATGTCCATTGCCTCGTCAACATTCAATGGTGCTTCTGCAGCATTCCATGGTGCTTCTGCAGCATTCAATGGTACTGTTGGGTCCTGCACTATCTCAACATCTTCGACCAACGAGTTGTTGGTTGTTGGCCCATCCCCTCCGCCTTCAGGTTGGTTTGGCGCCTCCTGACTGGTCATCTGAGCTCCTGCACTGCCTGCGGATTGCCTCACATTCTCTCCTTCTGGATTCTGATTCGTATTTACAGCTGTGGACCCCGCTGTGATGGTGGTTGTTGCAGTTGCAAGGTTGGTTGCTTCTGCTGCTGCTGCTCCCACCGCTGCTGCCTCTGTCAGTTTGTTGGCTTGGTCCGCAAGGACCAGCATTCCTTCACATGGATCAACATCTCGTGGTAGTGGAGGAGACATCTGAGGTGTTGTTGTTGCTGATATTCCTTCCTCCCGTCCGTGCGGAAGGATCTGCCCTGTGCTGAGTTGCTGCGGATTCGTCGACTGCATGTTGCCCGTCCCAGTCTGACCATTCTGCATCATTGCCGGGTGCTGGACTGATCCTGGGCCCTTTACGAAATACGGTCTGGTGAGGTCGTCCATTTTGTTGAAGACACCATCAGGAAGGTTGCTGGCAGCCTCATCAGAAGCTGTACCACCAGTCACCACCATTCCCGGACGGCTCTCGTTGAGCTGTCCTTGCCGTCTCAGCTCTGCCCTTTCTCTGGCAGCCTGCTTTCGCAGTGCCACCCTCAGCTCAAGTTCGGCCACCCTCTCAACCTGGCATTCGAGTTGGGCTTCCAACACCTGAGTCACCTGCGTCGTGACTGATTGATCGTCTCCATGAAGCATGTTGCGTGCTCCAAAGGTGCGGAGATTCTTTGTCGTTCTTGCCGATCGGAAGCGTGATTGAATGCGGCTGCCCATTGGGCTCCTGGGTTGTAAGGGTTGTGGCCATGGGGTCACCTTCTGGGCATTGCTGGCAGATGGCGGGTTGCTGGAGTTGCTGTTGTTGTCCGTGTATTGGGGGATTCTGTGTGACTGTGAAGGTAGCATTTGTGACTTGGCCCCTTTGTCGATGGCATTGGTTCCGCCTGAGTTGAAACCAAGTGCGTGCATTTTTGAAAACTTGCACGTCATTCCCACAGTCGTTGTCTTCTCCTTCACCCTCGTCGACAAGATGAGGACTTTACGTGGTTGCCCATTGTTGTCTGGCATCACATGATTGAGCCAGACAACGCCCCCCAGCGTGCCGCAAGCGGATGGGCAGAACATGGTGTCGATAGCAAAGGGCATCGGCACAAGCATTTTGCACCAGTGCCCCTTTGCAAAACCGGCCTTCTGCATTTGCAGGTCGTGTGCTTGTGCCTTCTGTGCTGCGTCGACGAAGTGGGTCGCCTGAAGGTTGCAAATGGCCTTTGCAATACCCCCCTTTGCCCCAATGGCCACTGGAGGCCGATACTTCAGCACCACAAAGGGCCGAGGCACCCCACCCACTTCGCGATATTGAATGGTCAGCTGTGTATCCTGCTGGATGGTGGCTGCAGGCATGTAGAAGTCGATGCTGATCATCCGGAATGCCTCTCCCTTCGGCCTCCACAATTGTGTAGTGTAGAAGACGTCCACATGTGTTGGGACGGAAGAGAACTGGGCGACGCGAGAGTTCTCGGCCATGTCAAAGAAATGACCATATCTTGCTGTCAGTGAGTTGTATGGTGGAGGGCCTGTCATGCCCACAACTTCAATGTCATCATCGAAGTCCATTTCTCGACCAAACACTGATGAAATTTCCTCGCCAAAGTCGCCCATGGCCCAGTCATCATTGAGGAAGGCAACATTTGGGACCGACCCATTGGTGCTTGATGCCATTTGCGAAGATGGGTTTTGATCCCCTTCTCCATGGCAGCTCTTGTCTGTGTTGGTGGCAGCGTTTTCGGAGAGTGCCGTCATTGTGGGTGTTGTTGTGGTTTCTGCGACGGCCTTTGCAGGAGGAGATTTCGAGGGCTTTGTGTTGTCGAAGCCCTCTGGCTCATCGATGGGGCGAAGATGCATGGCCAAGTTACCTGATGCGTCTGGATTGAAGCGTCCATTTGCTGCCAAAACCCTCACAAAAGCAAACAGATGAAGAGATCGAGTGGTTGCTTGTGAGTTGTGATGTGTTTGTGCAGCATGATCAAAGCAAAGTTTGAGGACAAGAAATGCAACAGGGCAATCGCCACCACCCCAAACGAATGTGTCCACCGAGTGGTCGGGCCCACACGTTGCCTGCATTGGAGTTGACTTACCAAAGAAGATCTTGTTCTTCACGAGCGTTTTCTTCAGCATCACATACCCTTTGATGAAGTTCTTTGCTGGATACTTTGCGAGGGTCGGATACTTGTCTCGGATGTGGCAAGGCTCCCACATCCACAAGTTGGGATCAGCTGCAAGCTCACGGATGAGGAGCTTGGCATCGACTCCCTTTTTCAAGAAGCGAGGGGCTCGTTTCCTTGGTGGCGTCATGATCAGTGGTTGGTTGTGTTTCTGATTTGTGTGACAAAGGGCACCTCTGCTCAACTCAAGGCTCCATTGATGTGCATCTGCAAGAGAGCAGCAGTGTCTGGTGTAATGGATGTGTGCACGTTGGCGTGATGCGGTTTGTGTCGTCCTCATTCGCAGAGTTGGCCATGGGGTGCTGCTGTGTGGTTGCCAAGGACATGGAAGATGTTGTGCTTCGCAACGAGCAAACAACCATCGCAGCAATTTCTTGCCAACGACGCATTACGTGCGCTGGTGACGCGTGCTGGTGTCTTGCACACACACGTACAATGATTGTAATTCGTGGCCATCTGAACATCAGAAAAGAAATGTCAAGAGATACTTGCATTGGCTTGAAGTGTTTTTTTGTGTTCCTGTCCGTGGCGAAAGACACCGGCGCCCAAGAAGGGTGTACTGTTCCCCGTACAAACTGTAACAATGGCCGATGTCAAAGGGGCGTAACCAAGTTGCTGCAAGCGCGAAAAGTCATTCGCGGGATGGCGACAACGCGAAGGAGGGCCAATGTTCGTCTTTGGAACCACAATGCGTAGGTACAGCATCGGTCCTTCGTTCACAAGGCACTTTTTGCGCTTGCGTTGAAAGCGTACTTGGTCCTACGGTGACAACACACTTTTTGCGCTTCTGTTAAAGGCATAATCGGTCCTACGATCACAACGCACTTTTGCGCTTCTGGTAAAGGCATACTTGGTCCTACGGTGACAACGCACTTTTGCGCTTCTGGTAAAGGCATACTTGGTCCTACGATCATAACGCACTTTTGCGCTTCTGGTAAAGGCATACTTGGTCCTACGATCATAACGCACTTTTGCGCTTCTGTTAAAGGCATGATTGGTCCTACAATCATAACACACTTTTGCGCTTCTGTTAAAGGCATAATCGGTCCTACGATCATAACGCACTTTTGCGCTTGTATTAAAGGCATAATCGGTCCTCTTCATACGCAATATTTGAGTGTATGGAGCGCGGGAAAGGATGAATTAACGTCTATGCCGGGTTCACAAGGGCTAATTTGGCCTTATGAATCACTTTTTGAGGGTGAAAATTGCGTTATGACCACTCCATAAGGGCAATATTCACCGTTTGGATTGGTGTCATGAAGCACTTAAATTGATGCCTGTGTGATAAGGACTGTATTGTCCTTACGAATACGGCGTGTTGGTCACATTGGATAGGCATAGCGCTTCATATTGAGTCGAAGTAGTCGTAACATCCAATTCAGTCTTATGATGGCTCCATAGTGTCGAAAACACCTCTATGGATAGAATTATAAGCGCTGTTTGGGCCTTATGGACGGCTTCAAAAGCACTATTTGCGTCTTATGCATAACTGCTGTGAGGACGAAACAAAATTGTGTCTATGTTATAAGACTCATCGCGTCCTTATGGATAGCGCATAAGGGTCAGAAATGCATCTGATTCTGGCCCATAGCCGCCAATATTGCTTTAACGCGGGCTTATAAGGGCAGATTTGCACCTATGTTTATGTGATAGGCGCAGTTTTATCCATATGAATAGCACCATAAGAACAATTCTTATCCGGTAGAGAATGCTCTATGAACATAAGCAGATGGCTTATGCGGATAAGAAATAATCTTATCCGGTAGTGAATGCTCTATGAACATAAGCAGATGGCTTATGCGGATAAGAAATAATCTTATCCGGTAGTGAATGCTCTATGAACATAAGCAGATGGCTTATGCGGATAAGAAATAATCTTATCCGGTAGTGAATGCTCTATGAACTAAGCAGATGGCTTATACGGATAAGAAATAATCTTATCCGGTAGTGAATGCTCTATGAACCAAATGGAGGGCTTGTATGGATAAGAACTGATCTGTGCTATTGATAGATCTGTGCCATTGATAAACGCTCTTTCCACCCAATGGAGGGCTTGTATGGATAAGAACTAATCTGCATCTGTAGTAAACGTTTTTCCACCAAATGTAGGGCTTGTATGGATAAGAACTAATCTGTGCTGTTGATAAACGCTTTTTGAACCAAATGGAGGGCTTGTATGGATAAGAACTAATCTGTGTCATTGATAAACGCTCTTTGAACCAAATGGAGGGCTTGTATGAATCGGAACGCTCCTGTGTCATTGATAAACGCTCTTTCCACTAAATGGAGGGCTTGTACGGACAAGAACGAATCTGTCCCTGTCATGAACGCCGTTGGAACCAAATGGAGGGCTTGTATGGATTGGAACGCTCCTGTGTCATTGATAAACTATGTTTCAACCAAATGGATGGCTTGCGCGGAAAGGGACTGAATATGTATCCATGTTATATGCCTCGATTTGTCTTACGGACACCTTGCATGGATGTTCGTGAATGATGTCGATGTCAGTGAGTGTTCTGTGGAATGTCTGAGGAAGCCGAGGAACATGACCCAAGACCAACTCGCGTTGAGAGAACAGCGCGCGAATACTCCCACCAGCCAACAGATCGTGGAGACAAACACGGAAATCCTTGTGTTCTGCATCACCGTGTATTGCAAGTGATCGCTGTGCAATGCAGCAAATGGCGGACTCTGCTTCTCGAGATGTCAGCATCAATGTGCGATGGCCATCGGCTGCACCTCGACAACAACTCACATGCCGCCTGATGCCAACAAAGTATTGACGTCAACAACAACGACGGCCAACAATCACGCGCAAGCAACCGAATCAACAACTTCTCACAATACCTGCCCACGACAGTATCCGATCCAACATCAAGCCAACATCCAATCCACTACATTGTGCATCAACTTGCTCCACCTCGCAATGACTCATTCAGAAGACGATGGAGGTTGAGATTGCCCACTCTGGTATGCAAATTGTGGGTCGCGACGTGGACATGCTCACTTGCATGGAGCAACCCCCATGGCTCACCATCCTTTTCCGCAGGACGTATGGGACCAGCATCGCAGTGGCTTCTGCAGTATGGACAGCACTGACACAAGACGGGCTGCTACCAGGCAACACCACAATCAACCACATGCTTGGTGCACTCGTATTCCTGAAGCAATACAGTCCATGGGAGATTCTTTCGGTGATGCTGAATAGGGATCGCAGAACATTGATGAAGTGGACATGGATTGTTTTGGAAGGCATTGCGCGACTGAGCAGAACAAAGGTGAGTGAACTTGGTGCTGTGTGTGGAGATGGCTTGAATGCGTGTGCTTGCCTGACATGCCTCACATCCCTTGCACATGCTCAAGTTCCTTTTTGTATCACTGCAGATCAGAATAGAGGAACGCAAGAATGGCAGTGTTGGTCACAACACTGTTTTCATGTCCGTGGATGGCACCGACTTTCGGATTGTGGAGCCCAATCCTTTCGACACAGATTGGTACTCTCACAAATTCAATGGGGCAGGCCTCAGATACGAGACTGGTGTGTGCATTCAGACTGGCCATCTTGTTTGGGTCGAGGGTCCATTTCCATGTGGGGAGTGGAATGATGTAACCATTTTTCGACGCAAGCTGAGGCAGGAACTGGACGAAGGGGAGCAGGTGATTGCAGATCAAGGCTACAGGGGTGAGCCTTCGTGTTGCATTGAGAGGACCAGATACAATGGAGTGATACGTGCAAGGCACGAAACAGTTCACAAACGCTTCAAAAACTGGAAGTGCTTGCGGGTGGAGTGGCGGCACCAACTTTGCAAACACCAACTGGCAATGTATGCCATCGCAGCTATCACACAATTCGAACTGCAGCATGAAAATCCTTTGTTTGACCTGCAGGAGACCATGGCGGATATCAGGGAAATGGAGAATTGGGTGGCATCACTGGCGCCCCCCTCAGGAGCAGACACCTCACGGGAGGTGGATATGGAGGAAATGGTGGAGGACGAAGCCAGAAGCGAGGAGAGCAACAGCACAACAAGTGAGGGCATCAGCAGCAGCAACACAATGAGTGATGGCACAAGCAGCGGTGACAGCAGTTTTGGACAGGAGTAAGCCGTCTGGCACATAATAGAATGTTATCACATAGTCCCCACCTCAATCTCGTATCGTTCATCTGGTGTTGCACAAGTAGCTGCGTTGTTGTTAGTCATTTGCGTTGATGGCGATACCCGCAATGGAGTTTGTTGTGGCTGTCAGTGAATTGCGGAAGAGTGTGTCTGCATGTGCGAGCACCCATGTTGTGAGAAGGAAAACGGAAAACATCACAGGCACCTCCAGAGAAAAGACTACAACAACCATGTAGCACGAATGGCCAACACAACACTGTTATGGTTCCACAACACAATGCATGTTTAGCTGTTCACTGAAATGCACCTTGCTTGAGGGTGGCATGTAGATAATGCGGATGTACGAAAAGGAGCATGGCATCCCCACCAGCTTCGGAGTGTTTTGTGTTGCCTAGAAGGTTGACACTAAAATGCCCCACTGTATGTTGATGATCTCAACAGAACTGACAATACGAGCATGCACATGAACCCCATTCCCAACAACAAAGGATAGTCATGGACATGTCAACAAAGGAACGAACGGCTGTACCAACACACCTGACAACAACAAAAGAAGGACACCAAAATCCAAAGAGACGGTGCGGACAGAATCACCTCGGTTGTGATCCTGCCATGGCGGTCCTGGTCATCCGGAAACCAGGACAAGGAGTGCAAGCAAATGGACAGTCTTGTGCATGGAGGGAATGCAGCCACCCACAGGAAGCCCCTTGTTCGATCTGCATGATGGGCGAACACAACGTGTATCGAACACAAATTGAGGCATACAACGAACTACAGCCAAGCATTCCATTGTTGCTGTGGCACAGTGGCAACCAAGCAACTAATTCACCGGACAGCATTGCTGGTGCAGGAAGAACTGTTCGAAGAGATGAATTCCAGTTGCATCGCATACAGGAGCCACCCATGGACGAAACACTGTTGCGGTGGTGATGTTGGTGTACCTGTTGTGGTTGTTGTTGTGATTGTGATTGTTACAGGAACGAAGTGCTCTGTGGAGCAATGATCTCTGTGGAGAGTGTTGGGGTTGTGAGTTTTGTGTGCTCTGTGCTGGCCCAAGACAGCAGCCTTGTTTTGTGCCGACCGGAGACGAAAACACGCGCAGCAAACACCGACACAGTGTAAAGTGGGGAAATGGAGCAATGACGAAGAGCGAAAGCAACTCGGGCGAATTTTGGGGGGAAAGCACCAATTATCCAAAAAAGAACAAAAATTCCATATTCTTCCGTCGAGGATAAGAACTAGGCGGAAACAAGCAATTTATGACTTAAACGCTATGAAATAGAGCCAATTATTGCATTTTGAACTGCCCCCCTAGAGAACCTGCCTTCAAAGGCAGAAAAAAACTCACTATGGATATCGTACGATACCAATCAGCTTACCACCAACGCAAACGCAGAGAATCCGCTGCTGACAACAACTAAGGCAAACTGGATCCATTGGATCTTGGCGCAAGCGGTCCCAAAACGCGATGCCGTTGAATCCTGGGCATGGGCTTAGGTGCGAACACGAGACTACCATGTAGGCATGTACGCAGGTATGGTACGACCGATTTGATGGATGTGTGAAAACGAAGACGGCAGGAACGATGGAAGCGATGGTGATGATGTGCCACGCAGTGATGATCTCCGGAGAAGATACTTTCCCATACGCACGGCAACGACTTGCGTGTATGAGTACGGAAGAGCCAACAAGAACATCTGATGAAAGAAGGACGAAACGAACACCTCCAAAGAAGAGCATTGGGAACAGGAGAAACACAAGGAAGAAGGATGGTGAGAAAGAAAAAAGAGAACGGTGCGAGAAAGGAACATCAACCCGTTCCTGACGGCATCCAACGCTCAATGTGCGTGTGCTTGCATGTGTTTGCGTGTGCGTCTTTCTTTTGCTTCTCCGTTGTGTCCCATCCTCTCTCCACCTTTCTGTGCCCTTCTCCGCTCCATGTTGCTGCGCCACACTCGACTCCACCATGAGCCTCCTCTCTCTCTGCGCCGCTCTTGTACTGACATGGCGGCTACATGAATTCTCGTGGACGCCTTGGTGGCGCTGCGCGATGTATGGCAGTGCGTGGGTATCTTCGGACTCGTGATGGACATGGGAACTTTATCACCGCACAATACACAACAGCGCAGCCCACCGCGCACGAGCCACAACATTTATCTCTTTTCCCAAGACATCAACAAGACGCTGCGTGGGTCTTTGGCACCAAATTTCAGTGGCAACACCAGCAACGGCGATGGCGGCAGTATCAACCTCAGCAACGGCCGCAAAAGAGAGAAGAACACCAACCATCGTGGGAGTAGCAACGATGCTGCCTACCTCTCGGCGATGCGCGCATGTGTCCCGCAATTGCAGAACAGGTTGCAGAAAAACATCCGTTGCCGCCACGGAGGATGGAGCGTTTGCAGTGATCCGATCGATCCCCAAAATTTTGACACGAAGAACAATAATACGCGGACGATTGCACATTTAGCGGACAGTGATAGTTCGGACACTCACACAGTCCATCGCACAACTTGTCAGCGAGTGGCGAACACTTTCGCCTCTTTGTGAGTGATCACGCGCGGGAATTACCCCAAGATCGAGCAATACTGCGTGCAATTTTTGGCCAACGTGATTCGCAAAGACTGAAAATGATAAGGACAGAGACGTTAAACATCCGAGGATGGCGTCGGAAGCTTGAAACGATGCACATGTCAAATTTCGCCCTGGGACTCCGCACTCGGAAGGTTAGGTTCGTCGTGGTTTGTTTCGCACAGATTCAATGAAGCACAGAGAACAGACGGCGCAAATGCAGCAACGGTAGCAACAGCCTCGCGTTCCATTCCGTTCGCAATCGAGACAAAGCCACCAAAAGTCGACAGCAATGTCCAGAAGGACAGCTGGAGGTGCAGAACACAACAACGAAGTGCTGCCTGTCCCATCTCGTCATAAAATCCAACTCCGAAATACTTTTTCTCCTGATCAATCGATCACACGGTCAGTCCAGTCTCACCGTTTCGATCAACCTTGCACACCAACGAGAACAACAACGGCGACATCACAGAAGCACATCCACTCTCACTCACTCACTCACTCACCCATTCAAGCAATCAACTAATCAATCAAGCAAGCAATCTCCTGCAAGCACAGCAGCGCAACTGCCTCACAAATACACAATGACGGATTCTCAAAGTCAGACGCAGCAACAGCAGCAGCAAATGCAACAACCAAAACCAAGGCAGCAGCAGGGACGATCGAAGCACGGCACTTGCTCTGCAAAAAGCACAAAGCCATCTGTACGATTTGCAGAGATGGCGGAACTGTACGAGTTCGATGATTACTTTGACAGCAAGCGACAGAGCCTCTGTTGGTATTCTGTAAGTCCAAATGGCCGCAGATCGCACGCCTCCAAAAAGGTGGCTCGTCCAATGATCATTGCTGCGACTTCGGGTTGCTTTGGATGCATCAACGTCCGTTGAAATGTGGACGGGAAGCCTCACAAGGCAGCACGCTGTGCACGTCCAACCAATGCGAATGCTCGCTTGGTATCCCACGATGCTCCATGACGGACAACGCCGGAAAGATCCCGGTCCAGCGCATGCGATCTCACTGATCCGCTCAAGATGGCCTCAGCAACGAAGGATTCATGTCCACGTGTTTACACGCACACTGTACCAGTACAAGTACCATTGCCACAACCAGTATTCTCACATGCATCAATCACCATGCTCTCCCCTCCACATTTCCACACGATGTGATTGATACCATCATCATTGCAACCGCAACCAACCCGATCTGTCGTGTTGCGTCCCAACAGGATGGCGATTACGTCCGCTTCGAACACAACAAGCAGCAGGATCTGCGAGCGCTGAGACGAGTGCGCAACAACCCCAACCTCATCAATCCAATGAAACACTGCGAGCGGGGTCTCGAAAGCCGCATGACGAAGACGGCGCTGCACCAGCTCGTGCGACGACGACACGCGCTGACGTGCGCCGTCCTTCAGGAGCAGTACGCGCAGATCTGCAGTGGCATCTACGATGAAGACAAACTGGCCGCCGTCTCCGCCAAGGCGTCGTTCGGACCGGCGATGGAGGCTTTGGAGCGCGGCATCAGCTACGGCATCCAGAACATGGAGCGCACGCAGGAATCGCCCAGCGCGAAGCGCCACAAACGATCCTTCAGCTTGGATCTGGAGTACGAGTCCGACACGAGCAGCACGGTTGCGTGCAGTGACGAAGGCAGCACGTTCGATGCCGTGCGGACAGACTTCAAGGACAGCATTCGTGGCAGTCCGCAACCAAAGATCCCGTCGTGGAAACAGTTCCTCAGCGATATCTTCCAGTCGGCTCCGATCGAGGCTTCTGTCAAGCCCAACGATCTGCAGTTGTATTCTCCAAAACTATCGAAGAGCAGTTCGCGGCAGGAGGCGCAGTAATTGCAGCCGGCCGTTCTCTCTATCTCTCTATCATCGTCATTCCGTCACATGCACACTTGTATCGAAAGTGAAGTGACAACACACAAACACACAATGGGGGTTTGCGTTGTGCACCAGATGCGCAACCGCATATATACAGTAACATCCATACATACACACGTACCTGCGCATTACATATTCAATAATAGACTACATATCCTACATACCACATTCACTCTCGCACTTGTTGATGGGCAGTATTGATTTCGACGGCACACGGCTTGATCTTGGCGAGCTGAAACAGCGCCTCTTACGAGATGCGCATCGTATCCTGCAAACAGCACGTAGGCAAGGCCACACATGTCCAGGACACATTTGTGGTGATTGCGCACGGCCCGGTTCAACCTTCCACAACCAATGCGCGCACGATGCCAAACGGCTCTCTGCGTCTTGCACCGAAAGTCATTGGTCCAAACAAGGCCCCATTCGCAAAAACTCGATGGAATGCTGTCGTATGATGATAGTCTACATGCTATCTATTGCAGGATAAGCAGAAATGTTCCACCCCTGCCTTTACGCCTCCGCCTCCTCGACTGACGCCATAAGAGCATCGCGCTTTTGCCGCGCCTGATCGGTGTAATAGCGCGCGGCGATGAAGGAGCTGCCGGCACCTGCGGGCTTGCCAGTGAAGTAAGAATTGACGCACGTGAAGCCATTGAATCCCTTGGTGCGCTGGCTGCTCGTCAGGTAATACATATGTCCAAAGTACTGCGGTCGATTGAATTCATCGACCTGCTTCTGCGAGTCGACGGTGTGTCTGTTGTTGTATTATATGTTGTATCGAATCGCATCGTGTATTGGATTGGAGCGCAGGGCAGCAGCGTCGCAATTGGGAATGAATACGGTAGTGCGTGGTGTTTAGTATTTCCGCGAGAACCAGATGGAACGTTGCATTGATGTAATCCCGGCAATGATGCCAAGCATTTTCATCAACGAAGAAGGAGGAAAGAGACAGCGATGCAGCATTAGGTGAGAGCCATGGAGAAGACGAAATGGAGGCGCCAAGGGAAGCTGAACACCAACGCACTTCTCTCGTGTCAAGCAATCAAGACATGTAACACAACACAACGCAAGAGGGAACTCACTCGGCGACACGCTCGGACAGGCGACCGATGCGAGACTCCTCCGTCTCGCGCAGGCTCTTGAAAAATCCTGTGATTGGGTTCACCATGGTTGCGGCAGTATCTGTATCTTCGACTATCTGCGTGTATGCGGTGGGGTCGCCGCAGTTGAGATGAGATGAGATGAGACGATGATGTGTCAACCTTGACAATGCCTGTGTTGTTGTTGTTGTCGTTGTTGCCGCTGCGTGTGCGGAAAGAGCGACCGCCATGGTCGTCATGTCTGTTGCTGCTTTCTGCTGTTCCTGTTGGTGGATTCTTGCTCGATCTCGACTCGCTCGATTACAAATAGTCTGAAAATGGAATGCGGAATCTTTGCCGACAGTTTCAGTTCGTTGCTGTGCGGAAACAAGGACAGATCATCACCAACCAACAACGCGAATGACAACAACGCAAATCGAAATGGAAAACAGAAGCGAAATCAAGAGCCAACGAAAGACACCAACCGACAATGGCAGAAAGAAAGAACATCGGCCGTTCCTCCATCTTCACAAACAGCATATTATATTACATTCTATAACAGCGTACTACACATTGATTGCACCAAGTACAATAGCATCCAGGGAGTGTACTGTACTGTAGCAACACGAAGGAACCATGCAGCACGATGAGATGATATGGCAGGTGATCAACCACCAATTCTGCTCGTTCAAACACCACATCGGCAAAGCGAAATCTGACAAGACGACGTTCTGCCAACACCCGTACTCCGTCACGGGCCTCTGCAACCGCACGAGCTGCCCGCTGGCCAACTCGCGGTACGCCACACTGCGCGAAGAAAACGGCAAGGTCTACCTCTGCATGAAGACGGCCGAACGTGCCCACTCGCCCAAGAATCTGTGGGAGAAGGTGCTGCTGAGCCGCAACTACAGCAAGGCGCTGCAGCAGATCGATGAGCATCTGCAGTTCTTTCCCAAGGTGCTGCAGCATCGCAACAAGCAGCGTCTCACCAAGATCCATCAGTACCTCATCCGCATGCGCAAGATCAAGCTGCGCGAATTGGCCGGCCACAAGGCCCGCATCGTGCAGGCGCCGACGCGCAAGGTGGCGCAGCGCGAGGCGCGGCGCGAGCAGAAGGCTTTGATCGCGGCGCGGATCACGCAGAAGGTGGAGCAGGAGCTTGTGGATCGGTTAGCCAAGGGCACGTACGGTGATTTGTACGACTTTGAAGATCAGACATACAAGAAGGCCATCGAGCAAAAGGAGACGGAGGAAGCTGCTGATGATCAGACCGAGATGGAGAGCGAGGATGAGTCCGATGATGAGGAGCGCATGGTGGAGTACGTGGAAGACTTGGAATCGGATGAGGATGAGATGGAGGAGGACATGGAGGATCTGGAATACCTCGGTGATGGCAGATGGGGCGGCGGTGATGGTGAAGACCAAGACGACGGCAGTTCTGATGATGACGATGACGATGACGACGACGACGACGATGACAGCAGCGATGATGACGACGAGGACGATGGCACACCACGAAAGAAGAAACAGAAACGAGATAAGAAGAAGAAGACCAAGCCTGGACGGCGGAAGGGATCTCGTGTGGAAATCGAATACGAGGAAGAGCATGAGGGTGAACAAAGAATGGAGGCAGCTTCGGCGGGTACGGCGTGGTGATTGTGAAAGCACGCGCAACTGTGGTATTAACACTCGTGCTCTACAAGCAATCGTGCGATGCAAGAAGTGCGATGGAGTGTTGCAACGCTGCAATGTGAGTTATTCTGTTGCCCAAGTGAGCATACAGTTGTTTGTATCACACAATACAATTAAGGTATTGCAACTTCTAAAAATCGCAACTATGATGCTTGTAGACGTCAGATGCTGCTGGATCGTTTCGAGGCACCCTCTTGTCTCCAAGGTGTAGCTCGTCCTCGTTCGATCAGGTCGCAGCTGGCAGTTGGGGGCATTTCTGATGGCAGATCTTTTTCTGGGCGACTCCTGATTCTGCTTTTGCGCACAAGACCCAAACGGAACGGAACAGGAAGATCTCATTGTTCGGCGACCAAGCAGACATCATCACCATCACAGGTTCATACAACTACCAACCAACATCAGCAACCAACATCAGCAACCAACATCAGCAACAACCATGACAGCCACCGATCTGCAAGCACTCGAGAAACGCATTGAGGCGCTCGAACGCAAACGACTCCAAGTTCCCAAGGACACGGACGTCGAGGACAACATCCGCAGAGCGCGTCATGCCGTGGAAGTCACCCACGCCATCCACAGCGCGCGATGGAAGTGGGTGCCGTCGACGTACTACGACTGGCCGTTGGCACAGCGAGCCAAGATCCTGGGCGCCCCCACGACGCACCATCTCTGCAAATCCCTTCTCATGGAGAACAAGAAACAGCGATCGCCGAAACCGGGCGACGATCTCTCCACGAACCCCCGCTTCATGCTCATCGTCATTCAGTACGACGCCACGTTGGACATCACGAAGCTCATGACGGCCATCCGTCGCTTGCGGCCCGTTGCCGAACGATTGGAAGAATCGCGATTCGAATTCCGCCTCGCGACGCCAGAGGACAACGATCGCATCACTGGGTATCCGAATGGCGCCGTGACGCCGTTCGGTCTCAAGGATGTCACCGTGCCCATCCTGCTCAGCGCCAGCGTCGTGCCGTTGCAGTACTTTTGGATGGGCGGCGGGCACATCAATCTCAAGGTCGGTATGGCCGTGCAGGACTTTGTCACGAAGTGTCCCAACGTGCGCGTCATGGATCTCAGCGTGGCGCGGGATCCCAACGACGACGTTGACGAGGAGTGAGGAATTAGAACGGAAGAAGGTCGCATGCAGCAGCGGCAACCTCAGGAGTGGGAGCTGCAGATTAAACCCCCAATGACAAGGGCGCAAGTATGTAGGGAACACAGCTGATTTCATCAGCCACACTCTTTGGTTTGGCTTTGAGCGCCCCGAGAGCATTGTATTATACAGGATGGTAGAATACTAGAGAGTTGGTTGCGCTATCGTTACGTTATTGGCAGTCTCTGTGGAACACTCACATGCCTCGCGACAGCCAAGTCTATCACAGACAACGAGCTTGCATTGCGTCGATTGCAGCGAAGCACTGGTGTGCACGCACGAAATCTAACCCCGCAATGCGCTGCCCGCCGCAATGCGTAATGATCGCCGATTTACTTCATATCGGCAAGGACCTTGCCGAGCTGCTCGTCGCTGTCCAACATGTTGTAGAAGGCGTCGGTCTCGATGTACTTGTCGAATTCGGGGGAGTCCACGGATGGGATTCCGCTGGTGGCAACATCGGCGACGGGTGTGGCAACGGCGACGACCGGGGCGGCCTCTGGCTTCTTGCCGCCGATGGCGCTCGAGATCTTGTAGAGACCGAAGAGGCCGACGTAGCCTCCCATGATGGCGAGCGCCACTGCACCATGCATGACGCATATATAACATATTGGATGATGCAGTCCGTGGTATTGCATGTTGTTTGATTTTGTTTGGGGATGTTTAGCATCATTCAGAGAGTGTATTCGAATGTTCGATGAGATAGATGAGGGCGTTAGGTCAGTTCAGAGTAGTTTAGTTCAACGAAGCTAAGCATCATCTTTGCATTCTTCAGCGACGATCCCTGACACCTCAAGTGCGATCTCCAGCGGAATAAAGCCAGCCAAAGGTATGAAAACTCGATGGAGCACATCCCTCCAACCCCACCCAAACAGCACACGAGCAAGACCATGCGTGCGCCAAGCAATGAACAGATTCGAAAATCTCGTTGTCTTTTTTCCATGAACACACCCAGACACACGAAAACGTGCCAATCACAGGAACCAAGAAATCAGGATGATGCAACACTCACGCTGGTGATCGCCTGGGAAGTAGGAACGGACGACCTTGTCAACGCCTTCCCATTCCTGGGTGGATCCACCTCCCATGCAGCGCTTCTGCTGCATCTGCTTGGCGAGCATCATTGTGCGGCGGCGTGCCACGGAGGAAGCAACGGAAAGGACCATGGTGATTGATTTGCTGTGTTGGGTTGTGTGCTGTAGGCTGCGTGTGTCTGTGTCTCTGTGTGTCTGCGCGTGTTCGCTCGTTGTTGGCTGTTGTCGTGGGTGCCTTTGTCGTTGTTGCGGTTGTTCTTGTTGTTGGTGCTGTTTGTGTGGCCAAATTGACGTGGCGTGTGTGTGTTTTAACGTTGCTGTTGGTGCATCGCGGTCGATGCAATCCAGTCACGCTTTATCGTGTATGAACAAGTCGTTTCTGTGTTTGTGTGTGTTCGCGTGACGTGTACTCGTGATTCATTCTTGCTTCGACTCCTGCCTTCAAACCAATGACAGATGCACTCGTGACCCGTCTCGTTGTCAGTCTGAAGAAAACGTGCCTTCCTGTCTTCTCAGACAGACAGAAACAAGTACCAGACAAATGGAAAGACTGACAAGAAGGTGTGAGGCGAATGACAGACGCTTCAAAAGAACATGTTCCAATGGAGGTGTTTGCGTGGCTCATAATTTCATAATATCTGCTTCTAAGCCAATCAGATCACTCCATTATGAACACAAGATACCTTTCGAACAGGGGGTGACCAGGACCGAAACGATCGTATAACGTCAATCGAAAAAATTATGAAATCCAGGAGTTGAGTTATGAACGCCCCAAAAAGAGCGTTCATAACTCAACTCTCGCTTTTCGTCGAGATCTCATCTCGTGCCTTCCTCTCAAATCCCTCCTCCAACGGCAATTTGGGAGTTTTTTTGTGATTTCCTCCCTCGCATGCGTTGGCATCAGTTTTCATAACCTCTGTTGTGCATGTATCGTCGTGCTACCCTCTACTTCCTCCCTTGTTTCTACCATCGACATGTGCTATTTGTCCATCTTTCATGCACACTGTGCCCTTCCATCATATAGCTTGTTCCAAGAGTTGTAGTATGAATAGCATTTCCTGTTATAGTATTGGCATCTGCTCTATCATAATGGATTGCTCCTCTTTCCTCCAAAGCCACCGCGAGGTAGCCAGCTCTACCATCCTCATCATCATTGCTGAGCAACTCGTGGCACATGCGACCGCCCACCACTCCTCCTCCAGTTGCCCAGCTTCTGTGCACAGCGCTCGAACGCATCTCCGCAGGTGGCATCCCCCCTTCTGGCATCCATGATTCGCCCACCAAACATATTCAGCTACAGCAGGCAGCAGTAGGGTGAATGGCCATAGTATGGGGTGGATAGGCCTCCCTTTGGCATGAGCATGCGCCTCCCATGGGACAGCAAGCGCGCCGACAAGCGTCCTGCCTTCTACGTGACTGGCAGGCCAGTGTTTCTAGTCTACGCTGGCACACAGCCCTGGAGCAATGGCAAGATCGCCACTCAGCAAAGGCAGAGCAGACAGCCAAGGACATGATTGCGCTCCTCCAGGAGCAGGCCCTACAACTCCAAGCACTACTGCCTGCGGACGTCCCAGCGGTGCTCCGAACCCTTTGGGAGCGCGCCCCCCTTCACATCAAATGGTGGCACTGTCTGGATGGACCCAAGCTATGAGATCAGGTCTCGGAGACGCCGCCCCCACGCTCCCATAGTGCTCGTCAATTGGATGCTCCAGCTGTGCCAGCAAAAGGACGCTGACCCCAGCTCGCAATCGGATCACCTGTCTGCAATGCCAGCCAACAGTCCCACAATATCACCTTGCACACACTAGCCATCACTTGGCTTCACTCCGTTTCCGCAGCATGCTATCATGTTGAATAAACGAGGCGGAATCAAAGCCCGTCGGCGCATGACTTAATAGTTATAATCATTGTGATGTAAAAATAAATGAGAAACTCATGGCGCTGCAGCGTCTTCTCATGTTCGCTGTTGCTGACTACCTCCACAGTGGCTTGCCAACTGCTTTGCGCAGAGGCCACTACTAGAGCTTGGGATTTTCTCTTGTGACACTAGTACCTTCTGGCAAAACATTCTCAAACATGGTGATGCTATGGAGTTCTACAACTTCGTTGGTATCACCAGAGAGTCCTTCATCCAACTCGCCGCTGTCTTGAAGCCATCCATCTAGGCTCTTCCTGTCAATCAACGATCTGTGACCCCATGTTGATGTGATCTGGCACGTCGCAGATTCACGCATATTGATGTGACTGCAATTGTTTTGAAGTATCTCCAACGCATCCGCACTATGCATATTCAGGACGAAGACCAATAATGCATGGAAGATGCAGTGCATAGAATATCAAAAGACACCCTGGCAAATGGGGCACGCCAGCAAGTTGGAAGCATATGAAGGAACATCCGAAGCAGGTAGGCAAGTATATCAAGAATTGGAGGCTGTACAACCGTAACGAGCAGGATTGCGCAAAAGGAGCAAGATCCAGATCGAAACGTGGATGGGATACACGACTCATAACGATCCATTGAGTCGATACGCTTAACGGGACTAAGATCGTGACTCGGGATAGGGGCGCGCCAGCCTCGCCAGTTATGAAATTATGAGCCACGCAAACACCTCCAATGTTCGTGGAGACGCGCCAACAAAAGGCTTCGTCTCTGTGACGAAAAAGGCGAAGCGCCACCCCCACAACAACTCACAAGCATCAGCTCAACCGATCACTCTTGTTCGGATCATTGGATTCAACAACACAACCATCAAACACACAATTCCAACCGATCAGCAACTGAAGCGCATCATGTCCTCAACCGATTGGAAAATCGACACGTCTTCGCCCGTCCTGGTCACCGGCGCAACAGGGTACATCGCCGGTGTGCTCATCAAGCAACTTCTTGACGCAGGCGTCACGGTCCACGGCACCGTCCGCGATCCATCCAACACCGAACGTCTTCAGTATCTCGTCGATGTAGCGGACAAGTCCCCAGGAACTCTCAAGCTCTTCCATGGTGATTTGATGGAAGACGGATCGTTCACCGAAGGCATGAAGGGATGTTCCGTCGTCTTCCACACAGCGTCGCCATTTGCCATGCAAGTGGAGAATCCAAAGAAGGAATTGGTCGATCCAGCGGTGAATGGAACCAAGAACGTGCTCAACACGGCAACGAAGACGCCATCCGTACGCCGCGTGGTGTTGACCAGCTCCGCTGCATCGATCTACACGGACGCAACGGACACCTACAACGCACCCAACAACACCCTGACAGAGGACGTCGACAACATCACCGCGAGCCTCGACTACCAGCCGTACCGCTTCAGCAAGGCACAGGCAGAAATGGTGGCATGGCGACTTCTCGGTTGTCAAAGTCAATGGACGATGGCCACCATCAATCCATCTTTCGTCATGGGTCCGGGATTGAAGTACCACGCAAACAGCGAATCATCCAAATTCATCATTTCGATGTGTGGCGGGAAATTTTCAAGCGGCGTGCCCAAGTCTGCCATGAGCTTCGTGGATGTCCGCGAAGTGGCGAGAGCCCACATAGTGGCAGCCTACAAGGAGGGTGTGACCGGTCGACACATCCTCGCCGCCAAGAATTCCAATGCCTTCGAAGCTGCAACTGTAAGTGCACTCCGTTGCTTCGAATAGGAGCCCGGATAGCGAGTCGACCTGCACTTTGAAATGGACCTCCAGAAATATTGTCTCGGATATCCAGACCGAGCACATATTCGTAATCCTTGTAGGTCTAATACAAATAATTAACTATTACATTTTTGAGTTATATCCTATCTTAAGTTTTATGGACCAATGGATGTGCGCATTTTTCGATCTCTTTCGGGTTTCAGCCTGTTGGCTACGACTAAATCGATCCAACTTAACCCTTCACTGTTCTTCCCTTCAGCGAGGTTGTTCCCATTTTGAATTGTTTAGTCTCTTTTTGAGGTGATCTGATGAGATCATCCAACGCCTCCTCCGCGATAGCGCTAGTTGTAGAGTTTGGGGAGAAGCGGCGAGTTCGCGTTTACAACCATTCTACCCTCCGTTTGTCTGATCCGTCATCTACGTCACCAAACTGGCTGCTGCATCATGAACCACCAATCACAGGACAACATGAATCATCGTCCTGTGTGTTTCGTTGTGACGGAAGGGTTGGGTGGGTTGGTACTATTCGGAGTGTTTGTGTGATGCTTCTTTCGTACGTTTGGTAAAATAATCAATGGTTACCTCAGCCCCCAATATGTGAGGCCGGTCGAGAGCGCAAAACTCGACACAACCACATGACGAGAGAGAAACACCAAAAAAAGTCCACAATGGCTGTCCAACGGCAACCCCCGCGCCGCACCAACCAGCGGTCCACAGACAAATACAAGCATATCACCGTCACCGCCATGCAACGTTTGGTGGGTGGGCGAGAGTGGGATGCGAGAGCGGTTCATTTGGGGCGGCGGCAGGCTCCCGCGCAAACGTCCCAATTTGGCGCCGGATCGGCTTGTTGGATGTGGGACGTGTGATCCATACACATCCCACACCAACGCCCATGGATGCGCAAGACGCATCCAAAAGGACATCACCAAGGATCCCACGAAGTTTGAGGCTCAGGGACGACCAAGAAGGTGTCCGCGCGGAGGAAACGGTGGAGGACAAGAGTTTTGGCGGTGTATCGCGGGGGTTCCCATGGTGTGGCTTTGGCTGTGACAGGCAGCATCATCAAGCCACCCAATCGCCAAGTCGCCCATGCAAGGCCCGTGTATCATCGCCTGAAGATGCACGTCGCGAAGTTTGGGCTGCTGCAATGGTCTGGAAGAGGCTGTGGCCTCGAATGAGTACCGACAGATCATGTTTTGGTGGGGTGCCACAAAAACAGATGGCATCACCAAATGGAGGTGTACCATCAAGACCATCGATGCCCATCCCCCTCTGGATGCATCAGCATGTCACCAGAGAGTGTGGGAATGCACAAGGACCATGTGGAGGGGCTGCAAGGATCGTAAGGATGCGGTATGGATCTGTATCCATACCGCATCTGGATTGCAATCGGTTTTTTGACAACGTTCTTTTTCACTGCAGGGACACTTTGGGCCATGTCATGTGGATATCTGTGGCCCATCTTCATGGATTGGATAGATGGGGAGTATACTGAGCTATTGTGGTGCGCAGTTTATCAAAATATCAGGATAATGATGATGATCATGGGTGCTGAGAGGAGGGCAACATTGCTTGATCGAGAATTTTTTTGAATCCACCACACAATTGTGTGGTGGATCACCATGAAAATAAAAACAGTTTCAATATCAATTAAACTTCAGTATTCTGATTAACAGATAGTCAGGCGTATGAATGCACTGTTTAGATTTAATTGTAAACGATGTGTTGTTGAGATATAGCATGACAAGCAGATATTGGATGTGCTTTTTGGATGGGCTCTAGACTCGATTTAGTAGCATTCCCAGGCACCCACAAAACTCCACAACTCGTGTTATCGCGGCGAAGCACCCCCATCACAAAATTTCCATCTCATCACCCAACACAGCCTCACTTTCTGCATGGATCTTCATTGTGTGAGCATCACACCACCTCTGATTCTCCCATTCCTCTTCCTCTCTCTGCAGCTCTTCTTCTCTTCGTTCCTCCTCTGTTGCAGCTGGCGCATTGTGGGTTGCCACGATTGCAGGTGCAGGTGCTGTTGCTGTTGCTTGGCTTGTTGTGTTGGTTTTTGTCTTGATGAGGGCAGCCTCCTTCTTTTGTTTGCGTTGCTTGGCACTGTACGCTGCAAACAGCGACGCCTTCACGCGCATGGGGTTTGCGTGCAGTTGTACGTACCAGTCAGTTTTGGTCCTGTTGTCGTCCATCAACTGCTCGTGTGCTTCGTGTTCAGACGGTCTGTTTTTCGGGTCCTTCGCGGACGCTGCGCAGATGTCCTTCAATTTGTCCGCGATGTAGTCTGGTAGTTTGGCGTTGGTCCGTGCTGTTTTGCTCGCCCAGCCTTGTACTGCGAGTGGTGGGTGTTCTGTTTCCGCCGTCTGGTCTTGTAGCGCCGTGGTGTGATCCGATGGCAGGTGTTGCTGTCCGTCTTGGATGGCTTTGCCGAACGCAAGCGCCTTACTCTCTGCCGCTGTGCGCCCCATTTTGCGTGTCTTGTCCGTCTTCCTGAATGATTCGGACGTGATGGGCAGCTTGTTGGACGTGAATGCTCTGTCCTCGATGACACCCAACTCGTTGATCACCCAGCCTTCCCATTCGGTGCTCTTCACCACGACGTCTTCCGTGATGCCAGATGCAGCCACCAACCGTGCCTGGTCATCATCATACTTCACCTCGTGAGTCTGACGTACCTGTTGTCCAGATGCGCGGAATCGTCGTTTTGGTGCGCCAGGAAGCGTGGTGATGTTGCCTTGGAGGAACGACGCGTTGACTAGTACCGTTGTTGCCCCTGTGATGTTACCAGCTTTCAGTGCTTCGTACAGTTGGCGGGCGGTCTTGATGTCGCGTCCACTTTGCACGTATTTTCGCAGTACACGTGTGATGTACGCAAAGTGGGTGTCCAGCATGCTCTTACCGGTTTGGGCCTCCGTGTAGATCCACGCGATGATTTTGGCCGCGTTTCGTTGCCTGAGGTTCTTGTTGAGTACCGATGTGATGAGCGCGATGTGCTCATGACTGGCGAAGCAACACGCGTTATCGCTCTGTAGGATGATTTCAGTCACGGATGGAAGAATGTCTTTGACCTTTTTTTGCACGATCTCCAGTAGTCCACCAACTTGAAGTGTGTCTTGTGTGGGTCTTCCACCAACCACAATGTCAATGAATCGATAAGTAAAGATGTCGTTGCGACACGTGATGACCATTGCCCCAAGCAGTGACATCCCCTTCTTCCCCCAATATTCTTGTTGGGCTTCGCTTTGGCCTGTCGGTAGAATTTTTTGCTTATGGTCGAGTACCACATAGGCTCTTTCAGGCTTGTTGTTGAGTTCGGATTGATAAAAGGCGATTTGTCGGAATTGCACTTTGGCACGCACTTTGTGAGCCATGTAATTATTGATTTCATTGGCGAATCCTGGCGCCGAAGCAAGCATTGATTGCAATTCGTCCTTGTGTTCTGTGAGTTCGTTGTCCTTAAGCATTGTGACAAAAGGAACAAAACGATCATCCACAAATCGCATTGCTGCGCCACAACGGTTGCATACTTTACGTGGTTGTTCGGTTGAGGTGGTGGGAGGAATGTCAATTGTGATGGTTGGCGTGTCGCTTTTGAGAGTGTTCTTCTTGCGCTTGTGCTTGTTGGTGCGTGGTTTGCGTTGATTGGAGGATGTGGTTGTTGCCTTCTTCTTCTCCTTTTTGGTGGTGAGAGCGAACGCGGCCGAGTGCATTGGATCGTCGCACTGAAGCTGCATGTGGGAGGCGGTGAACTCCCATTTGAGGAACACAACAAGCAGTTCGAGTGCATGCAAGAGAGAATCGGCTGTGCGCACATGTGGCGCGATGACGTCATCTGGCTCATTGTTGTCATGGTGGGTCTTGTCATTGGCATCGTTTTTCTCCTCGCCCCCCACTTCATACTTAGCCTTCAGCAGCTCAACTAGGCGCGAAATTGCCTGTTTGAGTTTCTCCGTAGCCATCCAGAAGTAACTCTCAAAGGAAGAAAGCCCTGTCTTGATCTTGCTTTTGCGTGTGAGGAGGTTAGTAATGGTGGTGAACGCAGGCCTTCCTACTGGGTTGTTAGTTGTGGACGAGTACATGCCGAATAATTCTTGGATGGTCGTGCCACCTCGATCGAACACTGGGACATTTTCAAATGCAACTCCACCATACTGTACCGTGTGACTTAACCCTGCCTTGTATGTTGTTGTTGTCATGAGGAAGGACACCACGCCAGAGAGATTGCAGGCACTCACACGGTACTGAAGAACTCGCAGTGGAATGCTTTCACCGTGGCTCATCATGTCGTAGTAGCGTCGCAAGGTGTCTGTCTGACTGCGTGTGATCATGTCGCGTTTGGGAGGCATGCGCGCCTTCTGTTCCCCCGATAGTCCATGTGCGTGCTTGCCCAAGATAGTAGTACACAGTGCATGTGGCGCAGACATGGCCAAGGCAGCTCTTGCTGTGACGGATGATGTAGTTTCTCCGAGCAAACCCAGGGTGTACAGATTGGGTGCCAACATGATTGGTGGAAGCTCCAAGTTTCCGCGTACGTATTAAACCACCTGGTCCATCTGACAAGCCGGCACATCCTCTTCTGGAAGAAGGACAGTCCAAAGCGCGGACGATACGACGTTCCACATCTGTTTCACATAGCTCCAGATGGTTCGATCATGTCTGCCTGCAAGGACGAACCCTTTTGTTGGCATTGACTGCAACAATTCTGGATCTAGGTTAGATCGAAGCGCTGCCATCACGCGAACAATGGCGTTGCGCCTCCAGTTTCCCGCCTCTTCTGGATCGTACCCGAACTGGCCTCCTCTCCTGTTCCTGCTGGCGCGCGGCCCCTCCTTCTTGTAGTTGTCGTCGTACGTGCTGTCACTGTCGCCAGAGGCATCTGCGTAGCCCCCAGCAACAACAGCATTGCAGCGACGAGGGAGCCTCGCTGGTGGGGTCGGCGCGGCAGGTGGTGCAACGTCAGCTGCAGCAGGCGGGGGTGGCGCGTTCACGAGAACGCTCACCGAAGTCCCATCGCCGACACCTCGTCCCTCCGAACGCACCTCGACGCGAGAGTCGTCGTAGACGCCTCCGTTGTCGTCCAGGATGTGGACGTACACGTGCAGCTCATGAGCGTGCGCACGCGTGCCGTTCGGGACGAGGTTGCCATCCGCTGCATGCATCGGCTTCACATCGATCACTCGCGTGATGGTGCTCCGCTTCTGGACTGCGGCAGACGGCTTGTCAGGCAACAGTTGCTCGACAGTAGGCAGCAAGTTTCCCTTGCAGTCGGCAGGAGGAGCAGATGCAAGGCAAGCAGAACAGGGTTTCTTACTGGGGGAGGGGTTAGCATCCTTGGAGAAGGCATTGGCAGTGGTAGAAACAGGCATGATGTAGTTGTTGGTGTAGGGTATTGTTGTTGGCTGGCTGGATGGGATAACTACACTGGTCCGAGACGAAGTGAAGAAGGAGAGCATGTGAGGAAAGGTCAGCAAGCTGGCAGCAACAACAACAACAACAACAACACCACCAACAACCACTACTACTACTACTACTACTAGGAGGAGGAGAACGGGCATGGAGCGAAAGGGCGAGTGTGAATGGCTTTGGCGAGGAACGTTGTGAAATGGATGGTTAGTGTGGCGCGATTTTGCGAAATGATGGAGATGATGTGTTTTGTGTGATGTGTTTTGTGTGATGTGTTTTGTGACGAGCAGAATGTGGAATCATGCGCCACATGCTAACGTGTAATTAACGCGTACCAAACGACTGACACCTTCGGAGTCTAGTCCGTGACTGACCACCTCACGATAAATACATGAGAACATCATAGAACCTTCTGCCAACAACAACGGGTTTTGTGCTGTTGGACCCACGTGACTGCTATGCACTCATAGATCACTCCATAAAACTTAAAATAAAGATCTAACAAAAATGTAACGGTTAATTATGTATAATGAGATTATAAGGATTACGAATATGTGCTTGGTTTGGATATCGCAGATGAAAAGTTAGAATGTCCATTTCAAAGTGCAGGTCGACTCGCTATCCGGGCTCATAGGTTGGTCAATGAATGCATCAATCAATCGCTCAAACAACGTGCATCGATTGTTGCGCGCATGGAAATGCTACATTGTACTGACTTGTTGCAATGACTTGTTGCAATGATACTACACCATCACTCACTTGACACCCTGCTTCATATTTCATACAATGCTTCGCTGTGCTTCATTTCCTCTCGTTTTCCAAACACGCACCACGTGTGCATACTCTTCTCTTCTCTTGTTTACTCAATTCCATTCTGTATTGCCAAAAACAAACGCACGACATCACAGATCCTTCGCAAGAAATACTCACAGTACCCGATCCCTACAAGCACAGTGTCGAAGTTCTTGATTTATTGGATTGGACCATACCTCAGTGCCGTCACTACACGTCGCTATGTCGCAAACAATGTCGATGTCGACATCAATCTAGACAACACCAAATCCAAGGAATCACTGGGTATCCAGTACCGCCCCTTGGAAGACACCTTCAACGAAATGTTCGAGCAGATCCTTGACTATGGCGGCGTGGAGAGGAAGAACTAGTGGCCCGCAGGGAAGGCTCGAACAACAGCGCTCATCGAAGCGTCTTCCAAATCAGCAAATGTACCGACTTGCGAAGTGATCCAACTACTCGCACTCATACAACCAACCAGAATGACAAAGTAAATGACAAAGTAAATGACAAAGTAAATGACAAAGTAAATGACAAAGTAAATGACAAAGTAAATGACAAAGTAAATGGACTCGGGCTCGTACTCGTACTCGTACTCGTATGGTGAGCAGGAGCACACATACCGCATTTCCAGCACGACGCTCTATTTCGTACAATATCATATGCTCTAAGATTAGTATTGTACGACTTATGCACACCACTTCAGCCCCAAGTTCACCACCTGGCTCATCACTTTGCGCTTGACCACGATGTACCAAAGTATCAAACCATCCAGCATCACAGTATCACCAAATCGAACGTAGCGCAGAAACTGCAGAAAACCTTATTTCACACCAACATCCACAAAGATACTCATTCGCTCGAGAATTCCACACGAACACGGCTGCAAACCACACAGAACAAAACGAAGCCAGATCCGCAAATCAGAATGGCGGCAGTGATGGCGACAGGAGACTTCGCAATGCCCATCCTCATGTTGCGTGGCACACAGCACGACCAGACACACAAAGAAGAGAATGAGGGAAGATCTGCGGGAAGCGCTCCACACACATCAGTCTGAATGCCTCCGCTTGCGTTCACAACCTTTCCCAAGCAAGCAATCATCAAAGCGACAAAGCAAGTGAGCTGAAGAAGCAACCACAGCATCAACATTATGGCTGAAGCAACCTGGAAAGTCGATACTTCATCTCCCGTCCTGGTCACAGGGGCAGAAGGGTACATCGCGGGTGTGCTCATCAAGCAACTCCTGGATGCGGGCGCCACCGTTCATGGAACCGTCCGCGACCTTTCCAAGCCGGAGGAGTTCAAGTACCTCACAGATGTCGCCGATGACTCTCCAGGATCCATCAAGCTGTTCCGTGCTGATCTGACAGAACCAGGGTCGTTTGCGGAAGGCATGAAAGGTTGTTCCGTGGTCTTTCACATAGCTTCGCCGGTCTCACTGATGGTGGACGATCCTCAGAAGGAACTGGTCGATCCGGCCGTGAGTGGGACCAGGGATGTGCTCAACACGGCAACGAAGACTCTATCGGTGCGCCGTGTCGTCATGACCAGTTCGGTCGCGGCCATCTACACGGATGCATCCGACACAAACAACGCACCCGGCAACATCTTGACGGAGGATAACATCAACATGACTGCGAGCATCGACTACCAACCATACTATTACGCCAAGGTATTGGCAGAGATGGCAGCATGGCAGGTCGCCGGCTCTCAGAATCAGTGGACGATGGCCACCATCAATCCAGCTTTTGTGACTGGACCAGGATTGAAGTTCCACGCCAGCAGCGAGTCATTCAAAATACTGATTTCGATGGGCGGCGGAAAGTACAAGGATGGCGTGCCCAACCTTGGAATGGGATACGTGGACGTTCAGGACGTGGCCAAGGCTCACATTATCGCAGCCTACAAGGAGGGCGTGGCCGGCAGGCACATCCTGTGTGCGAAGAACTCCAACTTCGTTGAAGCTGCTGCTGTGAGTACAATTCGTTCTGCTCTATTGAATTCATCAACTCCAATTCAAACAATGGATTTAGCAACGTATTTTGAAGCTCGCCGATGGAATGCATATCTCTTGATTTACGCAATTCGTACGATCACTCACATCATGCTCCCGTACGCTTGCCATTCCTTACTCGTCACCCCAATAATACCATATCTATGCACGAGCTTTGCAATACACGACAATGCAATCCAACACAGGTCCTTCGCAAGAAATTTCCCCAGTATCCGGTTCCGGTGAAGAGCGTACCAAAGACTCTGCTGTACTTGGCCGGACCATACATCAACCCACTCATCACGCGCAAATTCGTCGCGAACAACATCGACGTGGCTCTCAACTTGGACAACTCCAAATCGAAGCGAGAGTTGGGAATTGAATACCGTCCCTGGGACAAAGCTATGATCAGCATGTTCGAACAGATCATCGAAAGCGGGGGTGTGGAGAAGAAGTGAGGTGGGCTATGAACACATCGTCCCAGATGGTTCTGCCCAAGCTCAGAAATATTGCACGGCGCGCGCATGAATGCATGACAACAAGAGACGGCAGAATTCGACGGGGCCAGTGAGGAAGAGCGGCTCGACGGAAACCCAAGCGAGGTCGAACCAAGGCTGTGCCATGAGACTCGTCCACCTCGCCTTTCTTGTCGACGATGGCGAACCCTCACGCACATGACGGCCCGCCACCGTACTTGCTCTGTCGGAGTATTCGAATCCTCCACCAGTATTTTGCTCTTGCCGATTCCCTCTCATGGTTGATCTCGATTGGGGGTGTGCGCTCTCTTCGTTTTGAGGAAGATCCAGCAGAAATGATGATCATAATCGAGATTGAGGCCAAAGCTGTCATCCATGAAGTCTTTCGCATCGTTGAAGTCGTGATGTCATTTTAGTTGGTACAGTAGAGTAGAGTACTGTTCTATGGGTCACCGAAAGCCACATCAATAAGTATGCTGTGATTCCAACGAAGTCAGGCACTTGGAAACGAAAATAGTTGAAGTTCAATAAGGGACAGACGACCTCCAACCTATGGTGTCCGCTGCCGATGCCTGAAAATTCACTTTTGGCGCGGAACTTTCCAACTCTCCTCTCCTCTTTTTCTTCCTCTTTCATTCACGAACCATTGCTGACTCAATGCCATGATTGACCTGAGTCCAATCATCCTGGGAACTATGCTCCTCAGATCCTACTAACTGCAACTTGTCTTGATTCCCTCCCTGACTATGACAACCACCTTGTCGTCACAGTCATAGCATGAATATCCAACCTGCTTCAACTCAAGCAGGGAATCCAATGGTGAATTCCAACTACAACTGCTGCTGCATCCTCAGATTCAATAAAGTGCTGAGCTGTTATGCTCTACACTGCAATGCAACAGCACACAGAGAGATGAACAAGAGCAAGGAGCAACGTCTGCCCTCAACACTGAACCATGTGGATCAGTGCAGAGCCATATCAACTGTGCGACACCATTTCTTCATCCTACCAAGACTACAAACTAACTCAGTATAATCACAAGCCAAGATTAGTACAAACAGCACTACTCTGCTCATTGTTACCACTACTACTTCCCCAGGCACTCACCCCTTGCGAACTGCATCAAACGGTCTCTCTGAAACTGGCAGTCCGCGAGGTCTTCCCTCCGGATCATGTCCCAACAGCACACGAATTCCAACTATGTCACTGAAAATTGCTCAAAATTGGTATTTCCCCTCATGTACCTGTTGACTGTTGACCATGTTTTCTGTACTACCACCAGTACACACGAATGAGCAACAAAATGGACAGGCAATCTGACCCCAAAATAGCCTACATATGTGAAGCCATCTGTCTGCAAGCATAAAAGTGTGTCGTCCATGCTGCATGCACAGTTGATGCTTCTCACCTACCTCTTTGCCACCTATTCTAACATCATGAGTGCTAAAAAATGCAGCCTCCAATGGTCCCTGGTGTTGATACATTTGAACTATCATTTGCCATGATATCTTCCATACAGGATGTACTGGCCTTGGATCAAAGCAAGACCATCCTGCAAACTGAAAAACAGGACAAAGACTTGGAACAGCTGCGGAACCACTCCAAACGATTGAAGAAGAAGTTCTCAAAGCTGCCAAGAATGATGAAACATCGTGATTTCATCATCTGCGATTGTGGAGCAATTTTCAAATGTACTAGACCATGAACAGCAACAACCAACAGCAGAGCAGTGCAATGACGAGCCCATCTTGTTTTCCTCTCCAACCTTCAACCAATAAAATCTCATCAAAACACAACCCTACAAAACTCAAACTTAACAATCACCAAACCAACTCGAAAAACAGTCTCAATCATCTCATCTACGTTTGTGGGTACACTACGAATAACCGCGCTGACGTTGGCAGTCTCACTTTCCCTTTTCACCTGCCAAAGTCCAACACTTGAATGCAAAGTCGGAAACAACCTGACTTCTTTTGCCCTCTATTTTCGCTGATACCTTCCCCATGTGCTTCACTCAACCGCCTACTTTGAGCTTCGCATGCTTTTCTTCCAACAGCTGGCTGATGATCACCAGGGTTTGTTTACCCTTGGTCAAGTTGCTAGAGTATTCCATGAAACCTATTTCCGTGTTATGTTCTGCATCTTTCAAATCTTGGTTGTTGGAGTATTTGCCTTCGTGGTACGCTCCCTCGGGTTGTGTATTCCAGATCATGAACATCTGCATGTCCATGTCTGAGGACATCAAGATTTGCATGTAGAAATTTTCACTCTTCGATGTTGGGTTGGACCTGCTGATAAAGCATCGCAGATCTTTCCACGTTGCCAGTGTGTCCGCGTCAGTGATGATGCAACCCTTGACCTTGTTTTTTATACCAAGGACCGATGACAAGACTCTTGTCCATGTCTTTGGCTTCAGTCAAAGTTCAATAAAGAACAGGCTACTTTCCACTTTATTGTGTCCCTGTTGGAGATCCGGGGTTATAGTATGAATCTAATCTGTTGTTAGATCATACCATTTTAGAACTGTGAGAACAAACTCCTTGACTCTCTTCAATTCCAATTCAACAGCAAGCATAGTCCATAGCAGTTCACCATGGTCATGCACTTGTCCGTGGTTGCTTTCATCTGCTTCATCATCTTGCTCTCATGTGTCGAGATGTACATGCGAGTATATGTGCATCGTTCACCCGTTATTCTCTCATACGCACTTGGACGGTATAACTACACTCGTGTCGATAGTATGCTGGGATTCGTCAGAATTACAGCGGAAATGGAACACATGAAAAGGGGCAAGATTTCTGGAGGAAATTTGCAAATAACGATTTCTGAGAGAATTGGAAGATCGTCCGTCCATCCATCAATGGTACCAAGAGAATCTCGAGGTACTTCCCAACTAAACCTCAGATGACGATATCATCTGACAGACTGCTGCATCACCAATGGAACGTGACATCTGGAGAGCAGAAGGACGCCTACTGACGTCGACAGGATGTCAACATGTCACCACGTCGACATCTGTCTCCAAGTCAGAGCAGGAGGCGAAGATCCGATGACTGAAGGACATCAGCATCATGGATACAGAAGGTGAACTTCAAATGGTAAGTACTCATGGAGTAGGAGCCAGTACTGAATGAACGGAGTGTCGAATGCGGAGTACGCATCGAACTCGGAGTATCGTGTAACACGAGTACACGATGTAGAGAGAGAGAGAATACAGAGAGGAGCGAGAGAGGATCTCGCGTACCGACTCATAGTCGGAGACCGAATCTACGAAACAGATTGAAGCGCCGAGAGCATCGGGCAAGACAACTGGTGTACACCGAGAGGATCGGAGTAACCAAGTAATGAAATAGCAAACGAACGACTATCAACCAACACCATCTTCCACGATCGTAGGTTACCGTGAGCGGAACTTGCCAACACTCATGCTCTCTCTCCTGCAGATTCATCATGCATTCCTGTAGTGTCATGCCTCTTCTACATTCGAGCTGCATTTTTCATAGTCACATGGGTACCTTCAGCATGGGTCTCAGACCGATCGATCCCACATCATCCTCGATTCCTCAGTATTCTTCGTATGCCACCATCACTCATCCAGTGGTCATGTTTGATTGATATTGCATCGTCATTCGTGCTCTTGGGTGATTGCAAGATTGCCTCCATTTCTCCTTCTCATTGTTTCTCCCATTGGGGTGACTTCTTGTCCGTCGATGCACGTTGACATGCTTGGGACTTATCGACAGTATCGCACATAGTCTTGGCTCATGTGCGAATACATCCCTAGTGGTTGAACCATAGGTTCGCCCTCATTTCAGCAGTGGTACATGGACAGACTCCATGGCAGGACATGACTGTGATTGGTGTCAGTCACTGATGGAAGAGTGACAAGGGACAAGCTACAAGGTGGTCCAAGTATGATCAACAAGAGTCGATCTTGTTCAGTCGTGAAGATATTGTTGGGAGGTGCGGCAATCATGGGTATCTTGACAAAGTTGTACCCCTGATTCCTGACACAAGCACGTTTCACTTTGACAACGTTCTGCCAAACGTGCTCTTTCGTGTGTCCCGAAATGACATTCTTTTTCCTACCAATCTGTGAAAGCCGCCGAAAAGGCGAATTCAACCTGTTCGTCACAACTGGCGGAGAAGCGTTCGCATCAACAAAATGTCCTTGAATGGTCACATCATTCCGTCCGTTGACGACGCTGTGGACGCAAACGTCGGAAAACAGTCGTGGGGGTCTCACAAAAGACCAAAGTTGACAGGGTCAGCGCACACTGACCAGAAGTTGCCACGACCGAGTCGTAGAACGCTTGCCTTCACCTCCGCGGAATTTAGCCGAACAAGCTCCGACTTGGTTCGGTCGTGGATCTTGAGGTGGGTATATCGATTGGGGAATGCAGTGCGATGATTCATTCTGTGCTCTCTTGCCCATCTTGTGGCTTGCACTTGTCTGAACGTACGATAGATGTGCTCGACGAGGTCTCAGCTGTGTGCAAGAGTGATTGGCTCTTTGGCCCCCACTGAAGGATGCGGGAAAGTTAGGCTCGTCGATACAAAAGTACGGAATGGTTTGGATGTCACTCAGAACTTGATGCTCTGAGGATGTCGCCACAAGCAAGTGAACCTTCTCGGGCAGATCGCAAACGAATTGAAGGAGAATACAAAGCGGATGTTTTCGGTAAGGGAGCAGCTTTCCACACCGATGAAGTTCACGAGGGCGGGGAAGTCTCGAAACCTCCGGTGCCATAACTCTCCCAAAAACTACCAGTTCATGGGTGGACATGTGTCCGTATCCGACCTTGGCGACGACATGCCAGAGAGTTTGCCGAATCCGCTTTGCCTTCCCCTGAAAGCGCTTTGCCTTCCCCTGAAAGCGCTTTGCCTTCCCCTGAAACTGCTTCGGGAATGCCACACAGTGTCAGCAACGAAGAGGAACTTATTACGCATACTCGGAAGGTTTGAGCGGTGGTAGCGTAATCGACACAACTTGCGACATCTCTTTTGTTTGGTCGCTCACAAATGTAATAGAATACTGGAAAAGAGGAAGCAACACACACCCGCGCGCACGCACACAAACGCACACAAACACACGCACACAAACACACGCACACAAACACAAACACACGCACACAAACACACGCACACAAACACACGCACAGAGAGGAAGAGAGAGAGAGAGAGAGACGCACATTCAAACATAAAAAAGAGACGCAGAGAAAAGCAAAGAAAGGCAAGCAAACGAACCAAAAGCATCACGAACAAGACCAACACAAAACAGGCCGCGCGTATTGCAAAGAAAGCACGCGCTAATTCAACGACGCCGCCGCCGCCGACGACGACGACACCATCAATCAAGAGATCGAGACAACGTCGAAGAAGCGAGGGGTCAAGATGTCAGGGAGTATCGATGAACCTGCCGATTGCAATCGACATGGCTTCATGTTCAACGAATCTATTACCGTGGCACCGAGCCAAGGTACGGACTCTGTGTCCGACGAGGGCGATGAGGTTCAGGCAGTGCGCAATGCCGCCAGAAAAGATACACTGAACATTCGGTTGTGGAGGCTGATGGTAACCGGCGCTCTCCTCGCAACAGCAGTCACGGTCACCTGGACCACATACAGAGTAAGTTGTGTCCAAGAATGTGTGGGCTCGCGATCTCAAATGCGAGAGATACGAATGCTCACACGGCTGGAGGTTTGGGTTGGTGGCCTGTCGATGATTCATCTTCACCCACGACTATGTACAGCATCCATCATCAGTGTCTTCATTGGTGTTATCCTGGTGTTATCTTTGGCGTTATCATCAACATCGATCTTGACTTTGTCGATGTTGATGCCTGATGCCTGATCTCAACCGGCACCATCTCGATGCTTGTCGTTCATGCACTAACCTCACCATCGGTCTGTTTCGCCATTGCTGCACACCCTCACACCAACCTGCCCCGCATGCTCCTCCCACCAGTTCCTCCAAGATGAACAGGACGAGAACTTCGACGCCGCCGTAAGTATGCCGCCCAGAAGTCTTTCCCTCCGAGGATACCAACTTCCAAGTCCGTGGGCAAAACAGTCCACCAGATTCCCTCCTGGTCAAGCGTCTCCCCGTGCTCTATGGCAAAGCGACATCTCACCTCTCCTCTCTTCATCACGGCAACCATCACTCATCCATCTCAATCCTTCCTTGTCTACGACTAAACCTCTCCGGCTGTCGAACTGCTGTGCGCCATCGTACCACCAATTCGCATCAATCGATCGTTTGGACGCTCATGCGCACAGTTCAAGCAATTCTCCAAAACAGTCGGAGATGCTGCTGTCGACCAACAACAAGCTCTCCGCATGGGGTACAGGGGACTGGCGAACTCAATAACAGCGGCGGCACAGGTCACCAACCAAACATGGCCATTCGTATCCATCGAATACTACGTAACATTTGCCCAGACTTTCCTGGAGCAAACGCCCATGGAAGTCGTTGCCTGTCTTCATCGTGTGGAGCACGACCAGCTGGAGGAGTGGGTCAGTTACACCACCGAGACACACGAAAAAATGATCCAAGGTGACCACATCGAACAAAACGGAAACCTGGACAAACTGAAGCCAGTTGGCTTTCACTCGTACGTCACGCGCCCGTCCCCCGCTGGTTTCGTGGAGGACATCAAGCGTGACTACTACTTCCCGCTCTGGGAGAACGCTCCAGCAACTTTCACCTACGGCTTCGTGAACTGGAACGCATTCTCCATACCTGACTATGATCTGGTGTCCAAAGCAATCTTCGCGCTCAAGAACCAAACCATCATTTCAAACGTCCGCAAGTACATTGGAGCAGGCATCGGCTTTACACAAGAAGAGCACGAGGTCATGCATGCCAAACTGAAAGATTCCAGCACCGAACATCCACACAGCTTCGCGTTCCACCCAGTCCACGAGAAAGTTGGAGACTACAACTCCAAAATCGTCGCTGTGTTGGGTGGCGGAGCTGCATGGGACGCTGCACTGAAGGATCTACTCCCTTCCAACGTCAAGGGCTTCTACGCTGTCATCAAGAACGACTGCAACCAATCCTACACCTATGTCATCAATGGCGGTGATGCCATCTTCGAGGGAAACGGTAAGCGTTGTCGCTCGCTTCGCCTCCATGCCATTCGCTTCACTCTTCACAAAGCGCCTTCACATTTGTTCGCCACGTCACGCTCCCCGTACGTGTGTGCCCTGGGGTGCTTCACGCGATCTCGCTCAAACGTATGCTTGCTTCTCTTTCTACCATCCTCACTCTCTTCGTGTCTTCTGCTTCCTCAATCTTTGATCTACGTTTTCCATCCCCCATTCTTCGTACACGACCACCAGGTGATCTGCATGACACAAAGTACGACAGCTACGAACGAAAGGTCGACCTTGCCCTCAATGATCATGCAGACTTCGCAACCACCCCAGGACACTGCCAGTACTCAATGTTCCTCTACCCCTCCCGCGACTTCCAGCAACCATACGACAAGTTCACTCCGGAGATATTCGCCATCATCGTGTGCTGTACATTCGTCTTCGTTGCGGTCGTCTTCTTCATCTACGACCTCTTCGTCTACCGCCGCAACGAAAGACTGGTCGAGAATGCGGCCAAGTCCAACGCCATCGTCTCGTCCCTCTTCCCGCGAAACATCCGCGATCGACTCATCACCAACAGTCAGACAGGAAAAAACAAGGGCGTTGCCAGCCAAATCTCCGGCCTCAAGAGCTTCCTGGCCGGAGACATTGAGGGTTCTGGCATGGACTCACGTCCCATGGCTGATCTGTTCCTTGACACGACGATCCTGTTCGCGGATATCGCAGGCTTCACCGCCTGGAGCTCCGTCCGTGAGCCATCCCAGGTGTTCACGTTCCTGGAGAAGATCTTCTCTTCCTTCGATCAGATCGCCAAGGCCCGTCGTGTGTTCAAGGTCGAGACCGTCGGTGACTGCTACGTCGCCGCCACCGGCATCCCTGATCCGCGAAAGGATCATGCCGTGGTGATGGTCCAATTCGCTTGCGATATCCTCACACGCGTGAACGTGATGACGAAGGAGCTGGAGATCACGCACGGTCCAGATACGGGTGATCTGTCGCTTCGTATCGGAATCCACTCTGGTCCGGTGACCGCTGGTGTCCTGAGAGGAGAGAGGGCTCGCTTCCAGCTGTTCGGAGATACGATGAATACGGCTTCCCGTATCGAGCACACTGGTCAGGTTGGGCGAATCCAGGTGTCTACGGAGACTGCTGAGTATTTGAAGTTCTGCGGCAAGGGACACTGGCTGATCAAACGCGAGCACATGGTGAAGGCCAAAGGAAAGGGGGATATGCAAACGTGAGTTGACGGTTGCATTCGTGTTTGTGTTTGTGTTGTTGATGCTGTTGATGCTGTTGATGCTGTTGATGCTGTTGATGCTGTTGATGCTGTTGGTACTATTACCGACACGGCTGTTGCTTCGTTTGTCTTCTTCCTCTTCATCTTCATCTCACACCTGATTACTACTGTTCTGTGCAATCTATCTCTCAATTGCCACCTGCCTTCCTGTCTGCTCCATCGCTCATTCGACGCCCCTCCGATGCGCAGATACTGGATCGGCTCTGGATACGACCAGAAGGATCGCGGAAGCTGCACCAGCAACAGCGATGCTGGATGCCTGCAGAGCCTCATGCCAGCTGCGTCCAGACCAGTGGACCAATCAGGCCGCGTCGCAGAAAGCGGACTAGACGAGCGCAGTCTGCGTCTTGTGGACTGGAACGTGGAGATGCTGCTGAATCTGATCAAGCAGATCGTCGCCCGCAAGCATGCCATCAACGAGAACTCCAAGACTGTGAAGCCACGTCGATCTCAAGTGTACGCAAGCTCCGCAAATTGGGACCAGCCTTCTGCTCACCCATCCGACATCGACATCGATATCGATATCGGTGCGACTTTCAATCCGCTCGATGAGGTGCGGGAGATCATCAGCCTTCCTGAGTTTGATTCCAAGATCGCCAGACAGTACGCTGATCCAGATCAGATCCATCTCGATCCTGTCATCGTGCAGCAGCTGCGAGAGCTGATCGCCAGCATCGCCAGCATGTACCGCGCCAACTCCTTCCACAACTTCGAGCACGCATCGCACGTGACCATGTCCGTCATCAAGCTCCTGGCTCGCATCGTTGCGCCGACCGACCTGATGCTGGAGAAGTCGATCGATGGAATTTCGGTCACCGAAGCCACCGATCAAGTCGCGGCCAGCCTCCACGATCACACGTACGGTATCACCTCTGATCCGCTGACCCAGTTTGCCTGCGCCTTCTCTGCTCTCATCCATGATGTCGATCATCTCGGAGTGACCAACGCTCAGCTCGTGAAGGAGAAGACCAGGATCGCAGCGCTGTACAACAACCGATCTGTGGCCGAGCAGAACTCCGTGGTCCTTGCCTGGGATCTGTTCATGGCCGAGGACTTCCTGGAGCTTCGTGAGTGCATCTGCTCCACGACATCCGAGCTCCGTCGTCTGAGACAGCTTGTGGTGAACGGTGTCATGGCAACAGACATCGTCGACGCCGATCTGAAGAAGCTGAGGAACGATCGATGGGACAAGGCCTTCAACCAACAGCCTGCGGGTGAATCGGTGTCATCGCCAGACGATCCATCAACCCAGCTGGACGATCCCCGAGATGCGATCAACCGCAAGGCCACGATCGTGATTGAGCACTTGATCCAGGCCTCCGATGTCGCGCACACCATGCAGCACTGGCATGTGTATCGCAAGTGGAACGAGAGGCTGTTCAAGGAGTTTTACACAGCCTACCAAGCTGGTCGATCGGGTACCAATCCCATGGAGAATTGGTATGAAGGTGAGATCGGTTTCTTTGACTTTTACATCATCCCGTTGGCCAAGAAGCTGAAGGAGTGTGGTGTATTTGGCAAGTCGAGCGATGAGTACCTGAACTATGCAATGGCAAACCGAAAGGAGTGGGAGGCCAGAGGGCGTGAGGTGCTGGCAGACATGGTGGATGCGCTCGATTTGGAGAACAGCAGTATCTCTTCCGAATCAGCGAAACCCGATCCACTCGCTCTGTCGGCATCAACCTCAGTGTCGATGGCTTCATCTTAACCGTGAGTATAACTGGTGGACGCAAGGAGCGATAAAGTGACCGTGGGAGGTCACGTCGATGATGGAATCACGACGGAGGTTGCCCAGACATGGCAATGTGTTAGATCTGAGGGCGAACGGAGACTCTGAGGGAAGAGGAAATCGGAGACCCAATTTGCACAATCGCAAATGTTAACAATAAGAACCATACATACTCTTACCTGTCCTCCTGTTCGTTGAGATCATCGAGCATGTCCGCGCGGGATTCAATTTGAAGGCTCTAAGTGACGTAGTTTGCGCCCCCCGCGGAGTGCTTGTGGCCTACGAGTACTCGCCCCATCCAGCTCCGGGACACGGTATGTGGTCGTACTCGTCTGTTGGAGTCCATCAAGCAACATGCAAATGCAACAGAGGGAGAGGATCCGAAGCGGCGATAGATGGTGCCGTCACTGCTCCTTTTCCTCGAACTTGGATGCTCCCGACACTTGCAGATTGGCAGGTTTTCTTGACAATTGCGCCACCGCGATGATCGTTGACCGTATCCAGCCGATTTTCGTGGCAATGATACCCACGATGGCAAGGTACGCAAACACGATGCAAACTGCGATGGGGTCGGATACAGCCATCGTATCGATGGAGAGATTGACGATTCCTGTGAGGACGTTGGCGATGACGAACATAGGCAATCCATGGCGATTGATCTTGGACCACACATCTGGAACGGTCGAGTCTGTCGTGGGATGGCTGCTGCCTGAATGAATGCGCGCCCATGTCCAATCGATCATTGCCAGCAACGACGCATGATGTGCTGCTATCCAGACGCAAAAACTGGAGTTGGCACTTCGTCGCGATACTGGAATTTGCAATGCGACTGTTAGGATTGCATGGATAATCCACAGCGCCGCTGCGATCTTGAGGAAGGCCAATGGCCGCGCTTGCGGGACCTTCGTCATGTCTGTTGGATCTGTTTGGGACCACAGGTATTGCTGACCAATGGCTTGCCCCATCCAATAGACTGAGACATACCCCACGCAACTCAGAATGCCTTCGCGATTCGCGGCAAACAGATCACAGACGGATTCCATCGTGTAGGGATCGCCGGAGCAGACATGCAGTGCGTCTTCAATGCACACCTGAACGTTTCCGAACGATAGCAATGATTGGTATAGGCCCAGTGACCCAGCCAGCAGTGTCGAGAGATGTACATGCGTGTATGTGTCAAGATGTACGTGTATATGTGCATCGTTCATCTGTTATTCTCTTATACATGTACGGACGGTACAACTACATTCGTGTCAATAGTATGCTGTGATTTGTCAGAATCACAGCACAAATGGAACACACGAAAATGAGCAGAATTTCTGGAGGAAATTTGCAATCAACGATTTCTGAGAGAATCAGGAACATCGTCTGTCCATCCATCAATGAAAATGCATGGTATCGAGCAAAGCTCGATGTACCTCCCAACTAAACCCCACATGACAATATCATCTGACAGACCATTCCATCATCAATGGATTGTGACATCTGGAGAGCAGAAAGACGACAGCTGACGTTGACAGGATGTCATCATGTCACCACGTCGACATCTGTCTCCATGTCAGAAGCAGAAGGTGAAGATTTGATGACTGAAGGGCATTGAGATCATGGATACACAAAGAGGAGTTCAAGTGGTAAGTACTCATGGAGTAGGACCCAGCAATGAACAAATGGAGTGTCGAATGCGGAGTACGCATTGAACACGGAGTATCGTGTAGCACAAGTACACGATATCGAGAGAGAGAGAATACGAATAATAGGGAGAGAGCATCTCGCGCACCGACTCATAGTTGGTGACCCAATCTACAAAACAGATAAACGTGCCGAGAGCATCGGGCAAGAGAACGGACACCGAGAGGATTGGAGTGCCAATGTAATGAAATAGCAAACAGACCGACTATCAACAACGCCATCTTCCACAATTGTAGGCATCCGTGTGCGTAACTTGCCAACATCTCTGTAGACCTGGTAAGGAAGGTCTTGAGGTGTCATTTCTGGTGACGGATACGGTGGTATCCGGTGGTATTGTGGTATCGTGGCATCGTAGTATCGTAGTATCGTTGTAGTATCGTGGTGGTATCGGCTGTCGAGATGTACATGTGAGTATATGTCGAGACGTACGTGTATATGTGCATCGTTCACCCGTTATTCTCTCATACGCACTTGGACGGTATAACTACACTCGTTTCGATAGTATGCTGTGATTCGTCAGAATTACAGTGGAAATGGAACACACGAAAATGAGCAGAATTTCTGGAGGAAATTTGCACTCGACGATTTCTGAGAGAATCAGAAATATCGTCCGTCAGTTGGATTTTCGTGTGCTGTTGTGACACGATCCGGAAGAGATGGCCTGGTTGACTGCCAGATTCGAGGAATCTGATGGTGAAGTCAACGTGGGGCGACCGTCTGGGGTTAGTAGTGAATGACAATGAAGTGGATTAGTGTTGTTGTGCTGATCTTGAGTTGTGCTATTTATTATTTGAATAGTCTGCATTGTGAGTTGATCAGATTGAGATGCAGGATGAAGAAACGATAGTCAGTTTGAGTAGTGCGGCTCTGCACTTACCTTCAGAGGTTCAGTGCTGAGGGCAGACAGGTCCTCTCTTTCTCTCTTTCTCCAGTATCTCATTGTAGTTGTTCTACGTTCAAGTACTAAGCCTTGACACCTTGGTTGAGGTTGAGATCGAGAACACAGGTTGTCAGGCAAAGGGAATTGATGTACGATTCCCTGCATGTGTTGAAGCAGGGAAGATCTCTTGACTGGTGTTGTGCAGGGTTGTCAGGTTGTTTAGCTGACAATGGAATCAAGATAAACTGTGACACAAGGATTCAGGGGAGCATATAGTTCCTGGAGTGTGTTGTGTCCAGCGAATCAAGTGATTTGAGTCAGCAATGATTTGTGAATGCGAGCGGGAGGAAAGGAGAAAGGAGAATTTTCCGTAGTCGTAGGCGGAAGGTTTCGCGCCAAAATTGACGCGCCAAAACAATTTTATGGTGCGACATGGAACACACTAAGTGGAAAGTAGTCTGTTCTTTAGATGAACTTCAACTAGTGCTCTGATGATTCTCAGACCCACTCTTTGGCCTATGCAATACCCAAGGCATTCTTGCCAGTGTGCTCTTGTGATTAATTCAAGTGACAAGTGCGTAGTTAGGATTCGAGCGTAGGCGTCGAATCGGTGGAGAATGTCTCGTGAATCTGCCGGCTTCGGGATAGCCGTGTGATGCAGTTCAAGAGAGAGGTGTGCTGGTTGAAGAGTTATAACTGTAACGATGAGTAGAAGAGTGCTTTGAAGCTAATCTTTGTCTGTGTTTATTATGAGTTAGCTTGTGGTGTTAATAGGGTGAAGAAACGATGTCACACAACTTGGTGAGACCCTGCACTGATGTACTTGGTTCAGTGCTACAGGGTATACTGTCATTACAGCGCCTTGCTCTCCACACACGTAGATACACTGCAGTGTAGATCATGGCAGATGGCAGTGACGACCATGAGGCAGTGGCTGTGGTTGGAGCTGGCTCTCGGATTCCATTGCTTGAGTTGAAGCAGGTTGGATACACGCGTTAAGACTACGGCAGTGGTGCAGTAGTCATCAGCATGGAGGGAATCGAGGTATGTTGTAGTAAAAGGATCTGAGGAGCATATAGTTCCCAAGGTGGAATGTGAGTCAGGTCGGTCATGGTTGAGTCATGATGGATTCGTGAATGGAGGAGAGAAAGGAGGAGAAAAGATTTGGTGGTCCATCAGGACGGAAGATTTCGCGCCAAAACAGGAATTTCTCCCATCAGGTTGATACCGTGTTCGGTATTAGTCTGTCCCTCATTGAATCTCAACTCTCCCTCTCAGTGTTGGGTCGTGATTGGAGTTGTGGTATCGATGAAAACTTCATCCTTCGTTGTTGTTTGTTGTTTGCTGGTTGTTACCAGCCCATGATTTTGGATCGTAGGTATTCGAAGACTGCGATGGACAATCCTTTGGTGAAGATGTCTGCAAGCTGCTCCGGAGTGGCGATGTGCTGGATGCAAATGAAACCTGCCTTGACCCAGTACCAAAAGAAATGCCACTTGGTCAGAAAATGCTTGGTGCGCGCGGTCGGCTGGTGATTGGTGGCTAGAGAAATGCAAGCTTGGTTGTCCTCGAAGACAGTGCACTGGAGGTTGGTGTGCAGCGGCATGTCGGTGCCGGCGTTATTGATCACTTGGCGAATGAGCTGTTGGATGGGAATCAATGTTCGCATTGCCAGGGAGAGAGCGGCGTATTCGGACTCCATTGTGGATAACGCGATCTCAGTTTGGAGTTTCGACTTCCAAATGAGAGGGCATCCACCCAATGTGATGAGATATCCCGTGCGTGATTTCACCGACACTGGATCTTTGCTGTCCTCACGTTGGTAGAGGCCTGCGAAGTCAGCGTCCACGTAGCACTTGAGATCGAGTTGCCCTGTAGGGCGAACGATGGTGCCCATGGTTTCAGTGTGCTTGAGATAGCGCATGATGCGCTTGATCGCTTTGGCATGTGATCGGCGGGGATCGTGTCCGAAGCGAGCGACTTGGGAGACTGCGAAGGCGAGATCGGGACGAGTGTTCGTCGTGAGGTAGAGCAACATTCCGACAACAGAGCGGTAGTTCCATTTCTCGTTCATGGCTGGTTCATCCTTGCACTGTCCGAGTGCGAGTTGGGTAGTAGGTACCGGACATGGATTACAGTTCGACATCTTCGTTGTCTCCAGGATCTTTTTGATCAATCCTGGCTGTCGGAGATGAACTACATCCGCTTTTGGATCGCGGCAGAGTTCGATCCCCAGGAACTCGGTGAAGCTGCCTTCCTGAGTGAGCTCGAACCCAAGTTCACGCATTGATGCAATGAATTCGTCGGCATCCTTCTTGGTCTTGGAGGCAATTCCTGCATCGTCAACGTAGAGAACGATCATGATGTTGCGCTTGATGAACAAGCATTGCTCTTGGTCGCAGGCTGTGAAGCCAACTGTGATTAGAGCTCGTATGAGGTGCTCGTACCACAGGCGCGGGGCGATCGTCAATCCGTAGAGACTTTTGCAAAGTCGGAGACAGGTGTTGGGTCCCTTGCTTGACTTGAAGCCGCGAGGAAGGTGAAGATGAACAGGCTTGTGGATGGAGGCCTGCACGAAGGCGTTGGTGAAGTCGATTGACGTGGTTGTCCAACCCATCACGATGGATGTGCTCAGGAAGATGCGAACCGATGACCAGGCCACGACTGGTGCGTAGGTGGATTCATCCTCATTCATGAGGTCTCCGCGGCAACACCAGCGACCCTTGTACTTCTTGATAGTACCATCTGGTAAGCGCTTGCGACGGAAGACCCAGGTCCCTGGGAAGATTCGATCATTGACGACGTCGGCCTTTTGAATTTCTTCCCATGTTCCCTTTTCGGTAAGTGCCTTGATTTCCTTTTCGGCTGCCTGCATCCACTCGTCCTTGTTGTCGTCGCGAATTGCTTCGTCGAAGGAAAGGGTATCAGGGTCATTGCTGGATGCCTTGTACGTGGATGAGCGTTCGGCGATATCCAAATCGCCACCTGTTGCGAAGTAGCTCATCATGTGTCCATCAACGTAAGTTGGGAAGTTTGTCGAGTCTCGTTGTGGTTCGATGATCGAGACAGCGTAGGCATGCTGTTCGATGTTAGCCCACTCGTGTTCTGGAATGCATGTTGCCGTGTCCAGGATGGACGATGGGTCAACTTCAAGTGTCGATCCGATTTTCTCGGAGACGCGCGTTGCTGGAGCCACCTTGAGAGGTGCCGTGTTGGTCTCGATCATCCCTTGGACAAACTTCTCGACTTCGAATGCACTTGGCTGTGGCCATGGCCCTGGACGAATCGTCGTTACTTGACGACGGAGTAGTTCGAATGCGAGACGATAGCGATGATTCTCAGAGATGGCGTTCCACACGGAGCGAGTCCTTTTGAAGAATGTGTTTCCACTGATTCTGGATTCGGGAGGAAGAAAACCCTTCATCATCAAGTATTCCGGATCCTGATACGACCATGGCTCTGGTTTGGCCGATGACATGTAGTCAAAAGCATCGAAGCTGGGGTTCATGATGCCGGTTCGTATGAAAGCGCTCAGTCTGTTAACGAATTGGCCGACGGCGTAGTCAGTCGCTTGTCTCCTGAGGTCGTCGCAACGAATCTCGCAGTGAAGGTCGACTTCGAAGTGTCTCTCCATGTCCGCGTAGAAGTCCTCGTAGACGTCTTGGAATGGCGTTGGTCCTTCTTCGACCATGTCGTCTGGATCCGGCTGCCACCAATCGGCCATGTTGATGCTTGCTTCTTCTGCTTTAGCCGGCTTTGGGGTGAACGTTGGAAGGACGATGTTGGTTGGTTGTGGATTCAACGTATTGAATCGACCTCGAAGTCTGCGCAACAAGTAGTGAGCGTCCACCTTGAATTGATGTAGGTCGATAGAGAGAGAGTCGCTGCCTTCGCGTTGGAGAGGTTCAATTGTATGTAGGCAATCGACAATAGCTTGTGAGAATGTTATGATCGACGACGAGTCGGGGTGCAATTCCCTGGGTGTCATGGCCTGGTCAATCTCTTCCAAGGTAGCTACTGCGGGGCAGAAGTAGTAATCGTCGGTGTCCTCGTCGTCCAACCAGGCTGCTTTGCCTCCCAAACGCGCGTACGTGAATCGCTTTGGTTGTTTGCGACTTCTCGTGCTTCGAGGTCTTGATGGCGTTGACTCGGGCTTCGGCGTGGTAGTTGTCGTGGACTTAGTATCAACTGAAGTTGGAGCTAAAGGTGGTAATGGAGTTGCCTGTCCTGAAATTGGCGACTCTCGGAGAGGTGAACTCAATTGCGGTTGAAGTGTTCGCTGATCCGGTGACTCTATAGTAGAGTCAGGTACCGGGGACTCATAGGGAGCTCCCTCTGTCGAAGACATTTGCTTGTTGGCTCCCTCTGAAGCTGGCATCGGAGGGGCGAGAGTTTCACTCATGAGATCCGGGATCTGTTGTGTCGTTGGCTGCGACTCTTTCGCCAATACCTGTGGCGCTCTTTCACGGATGGTTCGTTGGTTTCGCGTTTCAGTTATCGGTGGTGGAGTATTGTCGTCATTGCGTTGTAACCGGTTGTGGTCTCGCGTGTCTGATGCGAAGATGTCGTCCTGCTCCATTGATTCCACATCGTCGTCGTCGAATGGGTATTGAAAGGTGGTATCACCGAACATGCGAGTCCATTCTTCCGATTGATAGCTTGGAAGTTGCTTCAAGTCGGTAGCAATCGTTGCGAACCAGTCATCGAATACAACATGGAACTGAGGTGTGATTGAACCTGTCCGTGGTGATAGGACCAAGGGTACGGTTGAGGCATGCTTCGTGGAGAGACCCATGTTCACGTATCTCTCTCCTCTTGGTTCCCATCGGGGTATTTTGCGCCCGTCGGCCAATGCTTTGTTAAGGACATAGACTGGACTACCCCACACGTGCAGGTTATGAAGTTGCTTGAGGGGGAGACGAATGCGTGATAGAACATCGTAAGGTGTGAGGCCTGTGGCGGGGTTAGGCACGCGATTGTAGATGTACGCGGCATGCACTACGGCCATTGGCCACAGTTGAGCGTCGAACATCGTTGGCCAATGAATGCTTTGATGCATCATCATGGTTCGGGCCATTGATACAATTGTTCGAATGCTTCGCTCGGCGATTCCATTGTGGTGATGTGCGCCTACGCCTGCGAATCGATGGACTTGATGGAATATCTCAAGGTGTTTGGAGTATTCGGGCGAGGTGAAGGTGGTAGCGTTATCCGATAGATATGATCGTACGGGGACCCCCACATCACGACACATCAGTTCGAACCGTTCCTTTGCTTCGAGGGTGGCGTGCGTAGTCAGCGCTGCCACAGGTTCCACATGGATGTATCCTGATGCGTGGTCGACGAAGATGGCTCCGCCTTTGTACATTTCATTTGGGTCGCTTTTGCCTCGTCCTGAGAAGAGGCGTCCTGGCGTTCGACCGACGAAATGGTCCACTGATACCTGTTGTCCTGGGAACAAGTGATCGGTGCGCAGAACTCCTTGTTTGTCGCGAATGACATGTTGGGTTATTCCTGGTGAAGGTCGACGATGCAGTTTTCCGAATTGACATGCGGCGCAGAGCGGGAGGCTCGTGACTTTTGCCGCAGCTGTGTGCATCTTTCTAGACGATTCTGACCCAGTGAGTGCACCCGAACGCAGCAGGAACTTCACTCGACTGAAGGATAAGTGTCCGAGACGATAGTGCCACCGAAGAAGTTCCTTTTGTGGTTGGGTGAGGTTCACGTTGTGGTCGGACACGGTAGAGACGATGGACGTTAGTGCAGCTGGCACATCATGGATGTTGTCGGCGCTGTAGCCGACGGATGTTGGCAGCCTTGTGGACTTCTTGTAGTTCGCTACGATTGCATTGCGATCGTCGTTTCCCAGGATTCCGCTGAGTTTACAGGAGGACTTGTCGAATACGATCGTTTCGCCCTGATACTCTTCAAGGAGACTGGATGTACTGATTAGCTTGACCTTTGATTCGGGAACATGGAAAGCAGGCAGTTGCAATTTGCGAGGGCTTCCAGTTACATCAAGGACATACCATTCGACGGTTCCCAACGCATTCACTTGGATTTTCTTGAGGAATCCGTTGAGAAAGGTCGGTTTTGGTGGAGGACTTGGAGTAGAACAGAAATCGTTGAGGTCATTTGTCACAGAGATTGACGCTCCGCTGTCCCATACGAGTTCGAATGGAACATCAGGCGAGAGATAACTCTCAGCCTTGGCTGGGGATGCGAAAGCGTTGCGATTGGAGAAGTAGGAGGCTAGACCTTGTAGAGTGAGTAGTGCTGGCATGTCATTGTCACATTGTTGTTATTGATTTCGATCATACATCAAGTCGATTCCGCGAGTTGGGTACAAGCTCCAGAGGTTTCGTGAGATGGATGAGGTGCGACCTTCCTGGCGGGGCAATTTTGCAGTCGTGAATGGTTGGTTTTTACCATAAGTGGAAGTTTTTGACTGGTTCCGGTAACGACGTTTTGATCTGTGATTGCGAGTTTTGGTCCGAGTTTGGGGACGCCACACACTTTTTGTTCGTGGGGAGTTCACTTTCGACACGTTCACAGTTTTGGGTCCATCTGGGTCAAGGCTTTCCATCACGAGATCGTAGAGACTGCGTTTCACAGCTCCATTGAAATGTGTGGGACGTTTGTGCACTTGCTTGAACCGTTCCTTGACTCGTGCCTTGTTATAGGCTAAATCAGTAGAGTTGATTAAGTTGGGTCTTCGTGGAACGTTCGTGTGGAGGAGGAGTAGAGTTACGGCGATTAGCATCCAGGCATTAGCTGCCACGATGTACCACCCATACTCTACTCCGATGGTGATGACTTGGAGTGAAGCGAAGAGGAGAACCGTTCCAACGATGCTACCGAAGTAGTTGAAAGAGGTGCAGAGGTTCCATATGAGGGACCACCAGGTGTCTTCGTCTTGGCTGGAGGCGGCTGTGAAGCATGTCCAGGCAGCCATGTCGATGGAGAGGTTTTCTTGTTTGGGAACGTTCTTGCCCTTTGCCTTCGCCTTGAACTTGAAGTTGTCCTGGTGGCTCTCGGTGTTGTGCGAGAGACGCCAGCGTCGGCACTTGGCGCACCACATGAACGTCTTGTCGTTGACAAGCTTGCGCTGTGGTTCACCGGGCTTGGGAGCTTTGGACGACCAGCCCTGGCCGGCGTTGCGTTTGGCGTCGCGTTCCTTGGGCTTCTTGGAGTTGTTCCTCTTTCCGTCGTTCTTGGAGAAACCCTTGTGTTGCTCGAGGACGTTGGCGCTTGGGTTTTGGGCGACGTTGCTAGCGTACGAGTACTTGGGCACGTTGCTGTCTCTGGTACGCCTGATGGCATGCCAGCGATTTCCACGCACTTCGTTTTCGTACGACGCCTCGGCCTTGTTGCAGATTGCCATCCATGTGAGATCTTTTGCGGCAAGCTGGGGGCGAGCGTACTCGTATGTGAAGACGGGGAGACGCATGAGGATTTCCTCAAGGCTATCCTTCATCACATAGAGAGGACGTCGGTACTGTTCACCAGACCGGATCTGTCCTCCAGCCTGTAGGAAGGCATTGAGGATCGTTCGGAGGAGACGGAGGTCGAAGCGACCGGCGTCGTCGAGGCGCTTGCAAAGAGCACGGAGGTGGACTGCCATGAGTCCAACGTTCTCGTTTGGAAAACGTCTGCAGTTGACTTCGCGGATCTTGGCTGCGAGGGCGTCTTGTTCATCCAAGGAGTTGGCTGAGTTGCTGTTCATGAACTCAACGAAGAGAGTGATGAAGTTATCGTGGAACTTCTGCTCAATTCGGTTCATGAGCTGGTCTTCGAGGATTGGATCAAGACTATCACGGAAGAACGCTGAGGCTGTCTCGTTGTTCTGGACGTCGTAGTGATCCCACTTCAGATGGAACTCTTCAAAGTGCTTGGTGGCATCTTCAAGAGTGAAGGCGGCTGGTGAATCCAGGACGCAAGTCATCCCTGACTCTGCGTTGGCGTCAGCAATGTACGCCATGGTGAGGAGTCCGGTTCTTGCCATGTGATTTCGCACCAGGCGGATGAACTGCTGGATGTTCCCTCCCTTCTTGAACTTGTCGGTGAGTCCTTGCTCTCGCTTGGACTGGTTGGTGGAGTCAGCACCGTTATGGAGGATTCTCTGTTGTTGAGAGTTAGTCCACCTGGTGTGTGACTCGTCTTGGAGGCCGGTCCAATGTCCGTTTGGTGCGCCTGCGGTCCAGGGCACCCAGTTGCGTCCTTGCTTGAGGATACCTCCCATGATGGGAACGGTTGGTTTCCCTGAGAGGTCGTGGTCGTCGTCTTCGCTATCCTCTTCTGACTTTCGGCTCTTCTTGGGCATGGGAGTTCCCATGTCGAAGATACTGTCGTTGAGGAAGGACTGGTCCGTCCGGGTTCTTGTGTCGCCAGCGGAACGGCTGCGCTCGAGACCGGGACGGCTTGGGGTCGTAGTGGCTGTAGCTGCTGCTTGGGCAGTGGCTATAGCCGCATTTGCTGCTTCTGCAGCGGCTTCGGCCGCCAACGTCGCCTGTGTGAGGCGGGCGTTTTCGACCGTGATCGCTTCGAGCTGCGCTTGCAGCTCTTCCAGCGTGGCAGGGGTTGTCTCTTCCGCCATGATGGATAGCAGGGACTTCTCGAGTAGTCTTCGGACGTCGAGGGGATCGATCTGTTTACCTTCTCTTGCTCTTGCTCGACTTCACTTCGTTGAGAAGGTGTGCACTGAAGTTCGATGCAGGTTTTGAGAGGCTCGTACTCGGTCAGCGAGTATGGTTATAGCTTGCTTTAGCAGAGGCTACTGAAGTTCGACCTTGGGTCGCTTACCTTCAGCTGGGACTTTTGTCCTCTTGAGTGGCTCGGTTTTCGAGCGTTGGGAGTCTGATTTCAAATCAGATGCATGCAATGAGGACTGCGTCCTTTGTTGAAAGCTCGGTCTGCGAGCTGTGCCTTTTGGCTTGGTCTCAGAGAGACTCTTGCGATCGGTTGGCAGAGGAAGATGCTCGGTGGGGTTGATTTGAGAGTATTTGGCAACCACTCGCAGCTACCAGTTAGGATTCGAGCGTAGGCGTCGAATCGGTGGAGAATGTCTCGTGAATCTGCCGGCTTCGGGATAGCCGTGTGATGCAGTTCAAGAGAGAGGTGTGCTGGTTGAAGAGTTATAACTGTAACGATGAGTAGAAGAGTGCTTTGAAGCTAATCTTTGTCTGTGTTTATTATGAGTTAGCTTGTGGTGTTAATAGGGTGAAGAAACGATGTCACACAACTTGGTGAGACCCTGCACTGATGTACTTGGTTCAGTGCTACAGGGTATACTGTCATTACAGCGCCTTGCTCTCCACACACGTAGATACACTGCAGTGTAGATCATGGCAGATGGCAGTGACGACCATGAGGCAGTGGCTGTGGTTGGAGCTGGCTCTCGGATTCCATTGCTTGAGTTGAAGCAGGTTGGATACACGCGTTAAGACTACGGCAGTGGTGCAGTAGTCATCAGCATGGAGGGAATCGAGGTATGTTGTAGTAAAAGGATCTGAGGAGCATATAGTTCCCAAGGTGGAATGTGAGTCAGGTCGGTCATGGTTGAGTCATGATGGATTCGTGAATGGAGGAGAGAAAGGAGGAGAAAAGATTTGGTGGTCCATCAGGACGGAAGATTTCGCGCCAAAACAGGAATTTCTCCCATCAGGTTGATACCGTGTTCGGTATTAGTCTGTCCCTCATTGAATCTCAACTTGCGTTATACAGCTTACACGATATGTTCGACATACCCTCCCCTCCGGCCGTTTCAAATGACTTGTCGTTTGTATGTTGACGCTGTCATAGTAGTAGAGCATGTTGAACCACTTCCCTGTCTCTCCTTGTTGCTTCTGCTGCCGCCGCTTCAGCGAGGACATCTCGTGCCAGTCCTTGCGTGATGTCCTCACCCTTCAATTCCCATTCCTTGCGATTGGCCAAGGCGTAGTTCAGATACTCATCGCTCGATTTACCAAACACGCCACATTCCTTCAGCTTCTTCGCCAGAGGGATGACGTAAAAGTCGAAGAACCCGATCTCGCCCTTGTACCACATTTGGATGGGATCGCTTGGTGCCCTCCCGTCCTTGTAGGCGGCATAACACTCCTTGAAGTACCGCTCGTTCCACTTCCTGTACACATGCCAGTGCTGCATGGTGTGCGCCACATCCGAGGCCTGGATCAGATGCTCGATCACGATGGTTGCCTTTCGGTTGGTGGCATCGGCCACGAGCTCCTGTTCTGGATGGCCGGCGCCGCCGTCCCCCGAAGATACCTTGAATGCTTTGTCCCACCGACCATTGCGCAGCTGCTTCAGGTCCTTGTCGACGATGTCAGTCGCCATCACGGCGTTGATCACAAGCTTGCGGAAGCGATCGAGCTCGTCGAAGGATCCGCAGATGCAGGAACGCAGATCGGCGTATTCGTCCATCATGAACATGTCCCATGCGAGCACCAGCGAGTTCTGCTCCGCCACGGATCGGTTGTGGTAGATCTTCGAGATCCGGGTATTCTCCTTCACCAGCTGGGCATTGGGAACGCCTGCATGATCAACGTCGTGGATGAGCGCCGAGAATGCACATGCGAAGTGCGTCAACGGATCGGACGTGATACCGTAGGTGTGATCGTGCAGGGTCGCCGCGATGCTTTGGGCAGCCTGCACGTCGGATGAGAAGGCATGCGAAGACGGAGTGCCAAGCTTGCTGTTCTTGTGAGTCTCATTCGCCACCGATGCAGCGTCTTTCCGCATCTTGAGCTCATCGGCCGTCGGAGCGACGATGCGGGATAGCAGCTTGATGACGGACATGGTCACGTGAGATGCATGTTCGAAGTTGTGGAAGGAGTTGCTCTCGTTGTACAGTTGCGCGATGGCTGTGATAAAGGACCGGAGCTGCTTGGTCACGGCAGCTGGAACTTCTACCGCCTCCCCGCCGAGCTCTTCGGTCGTCGCTTTCTCCACGTCTGGGTTGAACGGAGGGAGGTAGATGATCTCCTGGACCTCGTTGAGGGGGAACTTCATGGAGTCAATTCCAGATTGCTCCTGCTGATCCTTCCGTTGCCACAGTTGAAACTTCAACATGTGATCGGATGTGGAAGCCTTCTTCGTTGGGATCTTTGTCATGTGTCGACGGTACACCATGATGCGCTGCATCAGCATCGTCATCATTTCGACATTCCAGTTGACCAACCGCATCGTCCGATCACTCATGCCGCCATGCATCGCATCGGACGAGACCCCGCGCGTTCCTTTTGGACCGACCGAGTCAGACAGGCTGCCGTTTGTACCCACAGTGTCCGTGGTCACGCTTTGGCTGTCGGATCCCTGTTCTTGGATGCGCTTGATCCAAAATCTGTTGGGAGTAAATGTGAGCATAGGATGTGTGGAGTATCACGGAAGGAAGAGTTGGAATAAAATCAGTGAAGACGTTTGGATCGACACAATGTGTGAGAGTGGCATGAATTTGTGCATGCATGGCAGAATGCTTCTGCCATGCGAAGTATGAGTAGACCAGTGATGTCCGCCTTCTTCATCGCCACACGAGTCAGCAAGGCATGGCGCAGCACATTACAGCGCAACACAGCACAACATCCTCAAATATGCCGTACGAGTACGTACGTTTGCATTTCCCCTTTGCCTTTGGCATGCACCAGCCCATCCCTCTTGGTAACCCAATGTCCCTTATCGCAAACAGTGAGACAGCCTGCCGTTTCTGCCGAAATGTGGATGCGGCTGATCTGGCCGGTACTCTCCATGCGCGAGGCCGTGTTCATCGTGTCTCCAAACAGCTGGAATCGAGCTCGCTCGCCGCGCAGCACACCAGCTGTCACCGGGCCCGAATGGATGCCAATGCGCAACGAGAGCTCGGCAGTGTCTGGCCCGTGAGAGATCTCCAAGTCCTTGGTCATGGTATCCATCCTGCGGAGGATGTCGTGTGCGAAGCGGACCATGACCACGGCGTGATCCTTCTTGTACTCGGGGATCCCAGTCGCTGCGACGTAGCAATCGGCTACAGTTTCAACCTTGAACACCCTGCGGGCCATTGCTAACCGGTCGAAGGACGAGAAGATAGCCTCCAGGAACGTGAATACCTGCGATGGCTCTCGGATGGAACTCCAGGCCGTGAAGCCTGCAATGTCGGCGAACATGATGCTCGTCTCCAGGAACAGATCAGCGATCGGCTGCTTGTTCAGATCGTCGCCGTCCACGCGGCCCGCGAGGAAGTTCTTCATGTTGGCGATACGCTTTTCCACATCGCCATGTTCATTTGAGTCGTGTTGGATGATCCGGTCGCGGATGTTGGAGGGGATGAGACTTGAAACAAGAGCGTTGGACTGGGCCGCGCTGGCTACCAGCTTCTCGTTGCGGCGGTACACGAACATGTCGTAGATGTAGAAGATGATCGCGACCATGAATATCACGGCTGATACAGCGCCGGCAAAGATCCTTGGAAGAGCATTGTAGAATTGGTCTTCGAATCTTCTGGAAGGGTAGGCGAACATTGTGTATTGACAATGGTTGGGAGTTGTTGCGAAGTCAGGATGATTGCTGAGTGACAGATCGATAGTGAATTCATACTTGTTATACTTCGAATCGTGAAAGTCGCCTGTGCAAGTTGGGATAATGTTGAGGAGAGTAGAGCAGAGCAGAGTATTGGTGTACGCAGCAAGGTAGTCGGAATGGTGTGAGCGACAATCAGCATGTGTGAATATGTTGACGTGCACACAAGTGCGAATCGGGATACGTAGAGTGGTGCACTTTCTTCCTCTTCTGTGACAGCACGAACACGGATTGAGCAACCCCAAGCACAATCGCCAAGAATTGAGCTTGCAACAGAGCCAGCCAACCCATCTGCAGACACTCACCTTCTCCCTGATAAAGTGCGTCATGACCATCAATGATGTAGGTGAACGTTTGACCACAGGTATTCTTGATGACCGCAATAATTCCCTTCCTGTTGGTGGGAAGCAAGTCCCTGAGCGGCGCATCCAAGCTCACTGCGCCGCTCACCAAACCAACAATCCTTGATGTCGGATCTGACGCATGCTGATGGACAGGATGGAACACGAAAGAATGCGGATGGTCTGTCTTCGATGCACGGAGCCGGGAGTGGTACTTAGCATGCTCTTCCTCGTTCATCACGGCCTGTATTAGCCCCCTGATGTCGCCTGCGCCACTCATGAGGGTCTGGTTACGAAGACGCAAGAGCGCATTGACGATTTTATCTGGTCTGGTGGCCATGTCCCTGTTGATCAACCCGTATGTGAACGGCGGGGGGCCGTGCTCCCAGGCAGGAAAACGTGAGCCAGGTCTATCAGGTGATAGGGTTGGATCGATGGAGTATACCTCGGGGTTATATCCCACCGGCTTCAGCCTATTCGTATGACCGTACCTCTCCACGTGCCAGTCCTCGACCATCTTTTCGTAGCGCTCACCTGTAAACTTCTCCCACTCCTCTTCTTCGTCGCCTGGCTCCACTCGATGGAAGACCCCAGCCAACTCCATCTGAGACAGCTGCAGCAAGTTGTCAATGTGGGTCTGGAAGGATGGCATGGTGATGAAGGGCCAGGTCTGATTTGTTGATTCGACATAGATAGACATGGAGTCCGCAAGTGTTTTGCAAGCCAGCTGCAAGCGTCCAATATGACCCAATGCATTGTCCTCAAGTGATTGTGTGACGCTTCGGTACTATCGTAGGAGCATTCGGACAGCAAAGGTGTGTAAGGCAAGCATGGTGTTGAGTCGGATCAATTGGGTGTGAGAGCATTGCTCGCACGATGGTGGGCGAAGTGGTGAAGCGTAGGCAGGCAGGCATGATGAACGAGCATCGACAGAGTATTGGTATGGTACGAGTAGAGCTAACCATAACACAAGAAGATGAAGATTCCCAGTCAGCTGAGCAGCGGCTTAGCAGCCAACCGGTCAAGCAAATGTTCTTGGTCAACACCGTGATGCTGGTCTGGTCGACTTGTATGGTACATCCAACCACACAACCCCAAAGCCCTACAAGCCCCAAAGCCACGAAGACTCATAGTCGCAATCCCCAGCCGTACGAGCACAGCCGGTACTCACCGTGGCCTCCATGATCGAAGTTTGCTCATTGTCAAGCAGCTACGGGTATTGTCATGGTATGGTACATATTGAAAGAAGGGGAAAGACAAGGGGAGAAGCAACAGTTGTGAGAAAAGTATCGTGTCCAATCACCCGCTCTGCGTCGCCGGAGTATCCTGCGGTAGTTCCTCTCGAAATGTCGTGGCACTAGAGAGCAGACCGAAGTGAGAGAAGCAACGTACCATATAGGTGGTGAGGCTGACTGCCACCGCCGTGGCAAACAGCGCCCCCGTGACAATCCAGCGCCAGCATCGGACGCTCCTCGTGTCGCGTCTGGCCACGTCGCGGATTTCCTGAACCTCGTCAACCTTGGGTTCATCGTAGGAGCTGTGGAATGATGTCGCGTCCGAGTTGGCTACGTTGACGCTGCCATCCTCGATGGCGCCTGGCTTCCTGGAGTCTTCGTTCATCATCGTCACCTCCCTGCTTTGGCCGTTCTTGTGCGAGTGCTTGCCGAGAGTTGTTATGGCAGCGAAATTATTGAGATTGTGGTTAAGATTGTGGTTGTATTTATGACTGTGTCACTCCGCAACAGGGAACAGCAGAGTAGAGTAGAGTAGCTCGCAGCGCAGAGTACGCGTATCTGAATGTGTTGGGTTTGTGGATTGTGTTTGATCTTGCGGAGCCGCAACAAGTGGTTTGTGCAAGGCTTCACTTCATGTACGGATGGTGCGTCTTGGGCATGAAGTGCTTTTTCTGCACGATCTGCTCACGCAAACATTGTGAGAGAACCAGACAGAAGAAAACAGAGCACCGTTTCGCTCGTTTGTTGACGTCACTGAGCAAGGCCTTCCTGAATCACAGAGAGAGAGAGATCGCAACGCCACCACAAGCACCAGACGCGAGACATGAGCAGCTATGCTCTTCGAAGCAACCTGGGAGAGTGAAACGTGTGAGCGGCTCATTGATTTGCCGGAGTCTGCAACCGAACGGACCACACGACTTTTATCAATGCATACACACAAATGCAAAGCGCAACATGCTCTTTGGTGTCGTTTCCGCCTTCGTGCAACAAAAGCGGGAATCCTCATGTTGTTGGCACAATCGCCATGTTCCATGCGAAACAGTGATTCTTGTTTGCCTTTATCCACGATCGCGAACGGTCGTTCGTGAATACAAACTGAACTCACATCGTGGATACAAACAACAACACAGCCTCCTCGTGAACGAACTTCTTGTTTTCTGAGAGGTTGAACATGACAGCGACCATACCACTTTTTCTTGTTCCCAAGAAGGACCAAGATGATGCTGAGCGTTCCAAGGATGTGTCGAATGTGGTCCCGTGTGATGGTCGGGTGTCTCGCCGCCTGTCCAAAGAGTTTCATGACACAATCGAACGATACTTCCGCCGCCCCAACACAGCGCGAAATAATCCTCAAGTGTTCTCTTTAGCACGCTGACATTCCATGACCCCATCAATAGGCCTACGAAAGAAAAGATGGGCTGCAGATACGTTTGTCGTAGAGGACACATGAAAGACATAGATACGACGTCTGTCAAGAGAAACGAATAAGCCAGTTAGGATTCGTGCGTAGGCGTCGCGAATCGGTGGAGAATGCCTCGTGAATCTGCCGGCTTCGGGATAGCCGTGTGATGCAGTTCAAGAGAGGTGTGCTGTTTGAATAGTTATAACTTGTAACGATGAGAAGTAGAGTGCTTTGTAGCTAATCCTAGTCCGTTATTATGAGTTAGCTTATTGGTGTTAGTAGGGTGAAGAAACGATGCCACACAACTTGGCGAGACCCTGCACTGATGCACTTGATTCAGTGCAACAGAGTAGACAGTCAATACAGTACCTTGCTCTCCGCACATGTAGTTACACTGCAGTGTAGGTCATGACAATCAGTGGTGACGGTCATGAAGCAGTGGCTGTGACTGAAGCTGACACTCGGATTCCATTGCTTGAGTTGAAGCAAGTTGGATACGCATGCTGAGACCACGGTGGTAGTGTGGTGGTCATCAGCAATGAAGGAATCGAGATAAGTTTTAGTAAGGAGGATCTGAAGAGCATATAGTTCCCAGGTGGGGTGTGAGTCAGGTCGGTCAGGTTTGAGTCATGATGGATTCGTGAATGGAGGAGAGAAAGGAGGAGAAAAAGGTTTGGTGGTCAATCAAGTCGGAAGATTTCGCGCCAAAACAGGAATTTCTCCCATCGGGTTGATACCGTGTTCGGTACTAGTCTGTCCCTCATTGAATCTCAACTCTCCCTCTCAGTGTTGGGTCGTGATTGGAGTTGTGGTATCGATGAAAACTTCATCCTTCGTTGTTGTTTGTTGTTGTTGGTTATTACCAACCCATGATCTTGAATCGCAGGTATTCGAAGACTGCGATGGACAGTCCTTTGGTGAAGATGTCGGCCAGTTGCTCCGGTGTTGCGATGTGCTGGATGTAGATGAACCCTGCCTTGACCCAGTACCAAAAGAAGTGCCACTTAGTCAGGAAGTGCTTGGTGCGCGCGGTTGGTTGATGATTGGTAGCAAGGGAAATGCAGGCTTGGTTGTCCTCAAACACCGTGCACTGGAGGTTGGTGTGCAGTGGCATGGTGGTGCCGGCATTGTTGATGACTTGGCGGATGAGCTGTTGAATGGGAATCAGCGTGCGCATTGCGAGAGAGAGAGCGGCGTACTCGGACTCCATCGTAGATAGAGCAATCTCAGTTTGGAGTTTGGACTTCCAAATGAGGGGGCACCCTCCCAGCGTAATGAGGTAGCCAGTGCGCGACTTGACTGAGACGGGGTCCTTGCTGTCTTCTCGTCCGTAGAGTCCTGCGAAGTCTGCATCCACGTAGCACTTGAGATCAAGCTGCCCGGTGGGACGCACGATGGTACCCTTGTCCTCAGTGTGCTTGAGATAGCGCATGATGCGCTTGACGGCCTTGGCGTGTGAGCGGCGAGGGTCACTTCCGAAGCGAGCGACTTGGGAGACTGCGAATGCCAGGTCGGGGCGAGTGTTGGTCGTGAGATACAACAGCATGCCGACGACGGAGCGGTAGTTCCATGGTTCGTTCATGGGAGGCTCATGCTTGCATTGTCCCAGTGCGAGCTGCGTAGTTGGTACGGGGCACGGACTGCAGTTCGTCATCTTCGTAGTGGCGAGGATCTTCTTGATTAGTCCTGGTTGGCGGAGATGGACCGTGTCTGCTTTTGGATCACGGCTGAGCTCGATTCCCAGGAACTCGGTGAAGCTTCCTTCTTGGGTGAGCTCAAAGCCGAGGTCGCGCATTGATTTGATGAAGTCGTCGGCGGCTTGCTTGGTCTTGGAGGCGATGCCCGCATCGTCAACGTAGAGGACGATCATGATGTCCTTCTTGATGAACAAGCACTGCTCTTGGTCGCAGGCCTTGAAGCCGATCGTAGTGAGGGCTCGGATGAGGTGTTCATACCAGAGGCGAGGAGCAATCGTCAAGCCGTACAGGCTCTTGCGGAGCTTGAGGCAGGTGTCGGGACCCTTCGTTGATTTGAATCCACGAGGGAGATGAAGGTAGACTGGCTTGTGGATGGATGCTTGCACGAAAGCGTTCGTGAAGTCGATGGACGTTGTTGTCCAACCCATGACGATGGAAGTGCTGAGGAAGATGCGGACGGATGACCATGCGACGACTGGTGCGTAGGTGGAGGAGTCCTCTTGCATGAGGTCTCCACGGCAACACCAGCGTCCCTTGTATTTCTTGATGGTTCCGTCGGGGAGGCGCTTGCGGCGAAAGACCCAGGTTCCTGGAAAGATGCGATCGTTCTTGATGTCGATCTTCTTCACTTCCTCCCACGTGCCCTTTTCCGTGAGATCTCGAATCTCCTTTTCGGCGGCTTGCATCCACTCGTCTTTGTTGTCGTCGCGAATGGCTTCGTCGAAGGAGAGAGTATCCGGGTCGGTGTTGGATGCCTTGTACACCGAGGTGCGTTCGGCGATCTCCAAGTCGCCACCTGCGGCAAAGTAGCTGATCATGCGATTATCGACGTAGGTGGGGTAGTTTGTTGCATCCTTCTGTGGCTCGATGATTGCGACAGAGTAGGCATGCTGTTCGATGTTCGCCCATGTAGTTGGTGGAATGCACTTCGCTGTGTCGAGGATGAACGACGGGTTGATGTCGAGCGTGGATGACGAGTCGATGTCGAGCATGGATCCTTTGTTGGCGGAGCGAGTCGCTGGGGCCGAAGTGAGTGGCGCCGTGTTCGACTCAATCATGCCTTGGACGAATTGCTCAATCTCGTATTCGCTTGGAAGTGGCCACGGTCCTGGTCGGATCGTCGTCACTTGGCGACGGAGTAGCTCGAATGCGAGACGGTAATGATGATTTTCGATCATCGCATTCCACACGGAGCGAGTCCTTTGGACGAACGCTTCTGCGTTGTACGCAGATTTGGGTGGAAGGTACCCTTGGTTCATCAAATGTTCGGGGTCTTGGTAGTACCATGGCCCTGATTTGGCCTTGGACATGAAGTCGAGAGCGTCGAAGTGGGGTTCCATCGTGCCAGTACTGATGAAGGTGCTCAGCTTCTCCACGAATTGCTCGACGGCGTGGTCAGTGGCCAGTCGGAGGAGGTCTTCGTTGAGAAAGACGCTGTTGAGGTCTTTCTCGAAATGGTCCTCCATGTCCGAGTGAAAGTTGTTGTACGTCTCCTGAAATGGAGTCGCTCCTTCCTCGGTCATGTTGTCGGGGTCCGGTTGCCACCAGTCAGCCATGTTGATGCTTGCTTCTTCTACTTCAGCCGCCTTTGGAGCGAACGTTGGGAGGACGACGTTGGTTGGCTGTGGATTCAAGGTGTTGAATCGACCTCGGAGTCTGCGCAACAAGTAGTGAGCGTCCACCTTGAATTGGTGTAGATCGATGGAGAGAGAGTCGCTACCTTTGCGTTGGAGAGGTTCGATTGTATGTAAGCAATCGACGATAGCTTGTGAGAATGTGATGATCGATGATGAGTCGGGGTGCAGTTCCCTGGGTGTTGCGGCCTGTTCGATCTCTTCCAAGGTAGCTACTGCAGGGCAGAAGTAGTAATCATCGGTGTCTTCGTCGTCCAGCCAGGCTGCTTTGCCTCCCATACGTGCGTACGTGAATCGCTTTGGTTGTTTGCGAATTCTCGTGCTTTGAGGTCTTTCTGGCGTTGGCTCAGACTTAGGTATCATGGGTGGCGTGGAGCTCGTCTGAATTGGCGTCGGAGCTGGAAGTGGTAATGGAGTTGCTAATTCCAATGTTGGTGATTCTCGGAGAGGTGAGCTCAATTGCGGTTGAAGTGTTCGCTGATCCGGTGACTCTATAGTAGAGTCAGGTACCGGGGACTCATCGGGAGCTCCCTCTGTCGAGGACATTTGCCTGTTGGCTCCCTCTGAAACTGGCATCGGAGGGGCGAGAGCTTCACTCATGAGATCGGGGATCTGTTGTGTCATTGGTTGCGACCCTTTCGCCAATACCTGTGGCGTTCTTTCACGGATGGTTTGTTGGTTTCGCGTATCAAAACTCGGTGGTGGAGTGTTATCGTCGTTGCGTTGTAACCGGTTGTGGTCTCGCGTGTCTGATGCGAAGATGTCGTCCTGCTCCATTGATTCCACATCGTCGTCATCGAATGGATATTGGAAGGTGGTGTCACCAAACATGCGAGTCCATTCTTCCGATTGATAGCTTGGAAGTTGCTTCAAGTCGGTAGCAATCGTTGCGAACCAGTCATCGAACACGACGTGGAACTGAGGGGTGATTGAACCTGTCCGTGGTGATAGGACTAGAGTACGGTTGAAGCATGCTTCGTAGAGAGACCCATGTTCACGTATCTCTCTCCTCTTGGTTCCCATCGGGGTATCTTGCGTCCATCGGCCAGCGCTTTGTTAAGGACATAGACTGGACTGCCCCATACGTGCAGGTTATGAAGTTGCTTGAGGGGAAGACGGATGCGTGATAGAACATCGTAGGGTGTGAGACCGGTGGCGGGATTAGGCACGCGATTGTAGATGTACGCGGCGTGTACGACGGCCATTGGCCATAGTTGAGCATCAAACATCGTTGGCCAGTGGATGCTTTGATGCATCATCATGGTTCGGGCCATTGAGACAATTGTTCGAATGCTTCGCTCGGCTATTCCGTTGTGGTGATGTGCGCCGACACCTGCGAATCGATGGACTTGATGGAAGATTTCAAGGTGTTTGGAGTATTCGGGTGAGGTGAAGGTGGTGGCGTTGTCTGATAGATACGATCGTACGGGGACTCCAACATCACGACACATCAGTTCGAACCGTTCCTTGGCTTCGAGGGTGGCGTGCGTGGTTAGCGCTGCCACAGGTTCCACGTGAATGTATCCTGATGCGTGATCGACAAAGATGGCTCCGCCTTTGTACATTTCGTTTGGATCGCCTTTGCCTCGTCCTGAGAAGAGGCGTCCTGGCGTTCGACCGACGAAGTGGTCCACTGATACTTGTTGTCCAGGGAACAAGTGATCGGTGCGCAAAACTCCTTGTTTGTCACGGACGACATGTTGAGTTATTCCTGGGGAAGGGCGACGGTGCAGCTTTCCGAATTGGCATGCAGCGCAAAGCGGGAGGCTTGTGACCCTTGCCGCAGCTGTGTGCATCTTTCTAGACGATTCTGACCCGGTGAGAGTACCCGAACGCAGCAGGAACTTCACTCGACTGAAGGATAAATGTCCGAGACGATAGTGCCACCGAAGAAGTTCCTTTTGCGGTTGGGTGAGGTTCACGTTGTGGTCCGACACGGTGGAGACGATGGAAGTTAGTGCAGCTGGCACGTCATGGATGTTGTCGGCACTGTAGCCGACTGATGTTGGTAGCCTTGTGGACTTCTTGTAATTCGCTACGATTGCGTTGCGATCGTCGTTTCCCAGGATTCCGCTGAGTTTGCAGGAGGATTTGTTGAAAACGATCGTTTCGCCCTGATACTCTTCAAGGAGACTGGAAGTGCTGATTAGCTTGACCTTTGATTCGGGAACATAGAAAGCAGGCAGTCGCAATTTGCGAGGGCTTCCAGTTACATCAAGGACATACCATTCGACGGTTCCCAACGCATTCACTTGGATTTTCTTGAGGAATCCGTTGAGAAAGGTCGGTCTTGGTGGAGGACTTGGAGTAGAACAGAAATCGTTGAGGTCATTTGTCACAGAAATTGATGCTCCGCTGTCCCAAACGAGTTCGAATGGAGCATCGGGTGAGAGATAACTCTCAGCTTTAGCTGGAGATGCGAAAGCATTGCGATTGGAGAAGAAGGAGGCTAGACCTTGCAGAGTGAGTAGTGCGGGCATGTCATTGTCACATTGTTGCTTTTGACTTCGATCATACATCAACGTCAATTCCGCGAGTTGGGTACAGGCTCCAGAGATTTCGTGAGATGGATGAGGTGCTACCTTCTTGGCGGGGCAATTTTGCTGTCGTGGGTGTTTTGGTTTTTACCATAAGTGGAATTTTTCGATTGGTTCCAGTACGACGTTTGATCTGTGATTGCGCGTTTTGGTCCCGAGACTGGGGACGCCACACACGTTGGTCGTGGGGAGTTTCCTTTCGACACGTTCAGGTTTTGGGTCCATCTGGGTCGAGACTTTCCATTCGAGATCGTAGAGACTGCGTTTCACGTCTCCATTGAAGTGTGTTTGGACGTTTATATGCACTTGCTTGTACCCTAGTTACGTTCTTGACTCGTGCCTAGTTTGTAGACAGATCCGCAGAGTTGATTGGAAGTCGGTCTTCGTGGTACGTTCGTGTGTAGGAGTAGTAATAGTTACGGGCAATTAGCATCCAGGCATTTGCTGCCGCGATGTAACCACCACACCCCCACACCTACTCTACTCCGATAGTGATGACTTTGGGTGAGCCGAAGAGGAGAACCATTCCAACTTGCTACCGAAGTAGTTGAAGAGGTAAGAGGTTTCCAGACGAGAGACACCAGTTGTCTCGTCTTGACTGGAGGCGGCTGTTGAAGCATGTCCACGCAGCCAGTCAATGGAGAGGTTGTCTGTTTGTGAGCTTGCTTTGCCTTGCCTCGCCTTGAACTTGAAGTTGTCCTGATGACTCTCAGTGTTGTGGTCGAGAGACGCCAGCGAGCGGCACTTGGCGCACCACGATGAAATATTTGGTCCGTTGACAAGCTTGCGCTGTGGTTCACCGGCCTTGGAGCTTTGGACGAGCCGCCCTGGCTGGCGTTGCGTTTGGCGGTCGCGTTCCTTGGGCTTCTTGAAGTTGTTTCTCCTTCCGTCCTTCGTGGAGAAACCCTTGTGTTGCTCGAGAACGTTTGGCGCTTGGCTTCTGGACGGCGGTTTGTTGGCGTACGAGTACCTGGGCTACGTGCTGTCTCTGGTACCCTGATGGCATGC
>JAMXDE010000082.1:0-113182 GCA_026770025.1 Craspedostauros australis | reverse complement strand
TCATGCTTCCTTCGTTCGTCTTCCTGTAGAACAGGCACGGGTCTGCCGCGCTCTGTTCGAAGTTGATATTCTTGAGGGTCGATACCAACATCTTGAACCATTGCCTGGCGCTCTGCACAAGTCCGTAGATTGGCTTGTGTAGGGTCAGGGCTTCGTCTGGTTGATGATCCATCCCGTTGGGACAGTTCATGTAGATCTCCTCGTCGAGGTCTCCGTGTAGGAATGCCGTTACGACATCGACGAGTGCGCAGTCCATCTTCTTGATCAGCATGATCACCATCATGACTCGATAGGTCACGTCGTGAATGACGGGTGAGTAGTGCTCTTGGAAGTCCACTCCTGCGACTTGTGAATAGCCACATGCAACGAGCCGCGCTCGATGTGTGCCGTCACGCTTCAGCTTGAAGACCCATTTGCATTTGCAGCATCTGCGGCCGCGTGGGATGGCGTCTCGTTTGATCTTGCTGTACACTTTGCGTGTGTCCATGGAGTCGAACTCCTTCTTGATGGCTGCTCGATATCCCTTTCGATGGATAGGGTCTGGATGATTGAAGGCTCCATCGAATGTTGTAGGTTCGATGTGCTTCTCTGGTTCTTTCTTCTCGTCCTGCATCGACAGTCCGATGTCGATCGCTGGTGATTCGGTAATGATTGCATTCATTCCGTACAGTCCTGTTGTGCTATAATGAGTGATCTCAATCTCTTCTTCATCTGCAGTTTCTTCGTCATCTGTAGTTTCGTTGTTGGAGTCGTCGATTTCCTCGTCGCTGAGTTCATCACTGTCTTCGTTGGATGATGGATCGCTTTCATATCCTTCTTCCTTTCGACCTTGTTCGTTGTAGTCTGCGAGCTCACGCAGAGCTCTAGGAATACTCTTTCCTGTAGTTGACGTGGGATTAGTTCCTCCCTTCCTGCCTCGTTCTTCGTGACGTAGGATCCTCTCCTTTCTGTCTATGTCACGTTTGTTTGGCTTGCTCGGTGGAGATCTGGATGGTGTGCCATGTGTCGACCTCGCTGGTGTGTTCGGAGGGGTGACGCCTGTGTCATCATCGGCTTCGTCGCCGGATGGTAGGATCTCGTCATCCTCATGATTGGATTCGCTCCGATCTTCCTCGTCGTTATGGATTAGTTGAGTCACTACTCCATCGTCCTCATTATCCTCATCGTCGCTGTCCGATAGGATATAGTATCTGTTGCTGTTAGCGAAAGATACTCTCTTCGCTTCTGATGCTTGACGCGTTGCCGTCCTTGGCGTTGCTCCCTTCCGTCCGATGGTTGTGAAGCCGTCTGCGTCCGTCGTTCCTGTTTCGTTGGATATGTTCGGTGCTGGTGCCCAGCCACGGAACTGTCCGTATGATTGGTTGAGCCACTTGATGTCGCGTGAGCAGATGAGTGACTTGGTCGATGGTCTGTACATGTTGTAGACCCCTGATGCATGTTGGTGTGCATATCCGATGAACACCATCTCTTCTCCTCTATTCTTGAGTTTGGCGGTGATCCCGCCGTAGGTAGTCTTCACAACACCCACCTCTCCGAAAGTGCGGAGTGCATCCGCGTATGGTGGATCATTGCCGAAGAATTGTCGATGTGGTGACTCTTTCTTATTCTTCGCTACGGTGATGTTGGCGATGGCGGTGGCAGTGCTAGCAGCTGCTGCCCACAGGCCATGCCTATACTCTTCGTCGAGCTGTGCTCCGTTGAGCATGGAGCGGATCTTGGTGTAGAGGTACGCGAACTTGCGTTCTACTCTACCATTCTGTTGCGGTGTGTTCGATGCCGTGAATTCGAATTTCACGTTGAGTCCTGCATCGATGAGAATATCCTGCGTGGATTTGTTCTCTCCGCTGTTGTCACCTCGGAAGATGATCTGTTGGTCACCAGTCTGTGACTTGATCGTTTGGATGAATTGTTTGATGTACCCTGGTTGATCACTTTTGTTCTTGAGAAAGAAACTCCAGCAGTGATCCGTGCAGTCGTCCACAATCAGGGTCCAGTAGCGTTTATCTCCGAAGCTTATGTGTTTAGTGTAACTAATGTCAATGAAGAGACGTTCGCCGCGGCGAGTTGCTCTCGGAATGGTTGCCTTCGGAATGTTCTTCACTCTTGCGTTCGCGACCGCGCAGTCGCGACATACCGGCATCTCGCCGATAATCTTCCATCCGTATTGGGCGGCTGTTCGCTTCATGGTTTCGAGTGGCGCGTGGCCGAGCATTCGATGCAAGTTCATCGCGCTGATCTCCTTGGATGGGTTCTTGATGATGGCTGTGCAAGCCTTCTCGTCGTTCGTTGGCATGATGGGATACATCTGCACTCCCGTGATGAATCCGTTGGATGTCGGGAAGACTCGGTCGAATACGATCTTCGTTCCGGATCCGTTGATGATGTCCATCAGAATGCCGTTGCTACCAAGCTGGTAACCGTTGTACAGAGCCTTGTTCGTGGAGAAAAGGTTCACCGCCATTTTCGGTGTGTACTTCACATCATCAAGCCGGATGATGTGGCCAGTGTTGTCTTGTTGCTTGACCTTCAAGCGAATGGATCCCATTTTGGGAGAGTCCAGCTTCGTGCTGTCTCCCACTTGGACGAATGACTTGATGTGCCGCACGTTGAAGAGAGCGGCGTCTGAATTGACGATGTGACACGAAGCTCCACTGTCGGCGAGCCAGGTGTCCTTGTTGACCTTGTCCTTGTGCTTGGTGCTCAGCTCGTGGAGTTGCTCCACGGCTGCCGCAGCTATCTCGTCGTCGAAGCTGCCTTCATCGTCGTCTTCGTGAACTCCATCTTCGTTGTATGGATTGTGATTCTCATCAGCTTCGTCGTCGCTTGGTAGTTCAGCGAAGTGCGCTGGGACGGTGCTGTTGCGATGAACTCCGGTGACCGTGTCATACGGTGTGACGCGTGGTCGCTCGCGCAGGAGCACCTGCATGCATCCTCCGAACACGTAGTGCAAGTCCAGTTCGGAGAGTTCCTCCTCTTGGTTTGCTTGCAGTAGTCGGTTGAGGATGGCTGCGTTTGCGAGGATCTCTTCAATCGATTTGAAGTTATTGGATAGGATAGTGCTTACCATGTTCACCCAAATGTATCGCAATGGTTCGTTCACGAACCCTGGGAACATCGGTAATGCAGCTGTTAGGACCGCGTCGTAGATGAGCTGCTTCTGCATTCGTTTTGCAGTGATCGTTGGTTCCGGGAAGGTTTGGAGTCGGTAGATGTCTTCGACTCTTCTGGGATTCGGCTCCGGTGGGAATTGGATTCGAATTGGGTAGACGACAGCTTCGTAGGGATTGAATGCGTCGTTCGGACGGTCCTCAGCTTCGTCGCTGTCCTCTTCATCGAAGATGCCCGTTCTCTCGTTTCGCATTGCTGCGGGAGGCGGCGCCTCGTCGCGGTTCATCCCGTCTCTGATGGTGTCGTCGTCATCTCCGTGTGCGCCGTCCTCGTCGGCGTCTTCGTCCGAGCCGTTCTCGTCGGCGTCTTCGTTGTCTTCGCTCATTGCCTCTTCGATGTCGCTATCGATGGCCTCGTCGTCCATCTCGGCTGCGTCGCCGTATGAACCGATCAGGTCGTGCGCGTTGAAGCAGCATTTGTAGCTCGCTTCGCGTCTTGGATCCACCTCGTGGATGATTGGCTCCTCGCTGAGCCACTCCGGGACGATCTCATCGTCCTGTACTTCGTCGTCACTTCCGACGCACTCGAAGTTATCGAAGAAGGAGTCTTCGATGTAGTCGTCGGACACCAACATGCAGAGCGGCATGTCCTTTGCCGAGAGTACCATCTCGTGCCCGCTCTTGTCGTGTCCTTCCGTAGCCGCGTTGGCTTGTTCGTTGTTCTTTTTGTTCTCGTTGAACTTCTTCTTTCGGCACTCCGCCTCGCGATGTCCGAAGATGCCGCAGTAGTTGCATTTGCCCTTGAAGCCGCTTCCCTTGTTACACTTTCCGTTCATTTTGTTGTTGTTGTTGTTGTTCGATTTCTTGCGTTCTGGACAATCGGCGGATCTATGACCATACACGCCACAGTTGTGACAAGTACCCTTGAAGTTACCGGTGCTTGTGAAGCCGGTGTCGTTGCTCTTCGTGTTACTGTCTTGGAAGTCGTCGACGTATGCCTTGCCTCCTCTGTGAGTGGCGTATGCAGTACGGAGTACTCCTCTGATCGTGTTGATGGTGACCAGTTCCGGATTGAACGTGAGTTGATGTTGGAAGTTCACGATGTGGGTTCTGTACTCGTTGCTCACCGTGCTGAGGATTTGCATGATCATTTCCTCGTCCGTGATTTCGTATTTGACATCGTGGAGACGTGATCGTAGACTCTCGAGTTGCGTGATGTAGATGTCGGGGTCCGAGTCTCTCTTCATCTTTTCGTTGTTGAATTGGCGCTTGAGTTTGATCTTCGTCACCACATCGGATGGTCGGTACTTCTCCGCGAGAACGTTCCACACTGCGTGTGCGTCTCCTTCGGGGTAGTCGTCGGAGATGCACTGGTTGATGTACTGGATGGCCTGCTTGCCTTTTCCTTTCTCTGCATCCATCATGAGGATCAGATCGCTGAAGCAGTCACATCCCAGCTCGTAGATCTCTTCCATCGCTTCCTTGGCTTCACCAGCGGCTGCCGCGATCTCGCTCACTGTTGGCACCTTGGTCTTGCCCAACATCACGTCTCTTGTCTTCTGTGCACGAGCGTATGCCTTCGCTTGGGACTCCCATGCGCTGTAGTCTTCTTGTTCACCGCTGAACATCGGCGCCTTGATGCGTCGCTTGTTCATGTTGGCTGATGTCGCCATGTTGATTCGTTGTTTCGTTGTTGGTGCGCTCGCGCCCTTGATTTCCGTCTGTTTCTGTGTTGTCGATTCTTCGATTTTCGCTTGTTGTTTCGCGAGGGTTGATTTGCTCACAAATTCTCCTCCTGGTGGTGTCTCACTTTTACCACTTCGTTTGGCTGTGCGAATGCTCTCCGTCACACCAGTCTCCTCTTGCTTGTACGCCTTGAGGATTCTCTCCTTCTCGCGATGTAGCCTTGCAGACCGTTCTTCTTCGGTCTCGTCGATCGCGCTTGCGTCTGCGCCTGATAGGACAGTAGCCGCGGCTGCTTCCTTCTCTTCTCGTGGTGGAGTCTCACTCGCACCTTCTTCTTGCTTGATAGTCGGGTTGGACAGAGGGATGTCTCTCAATTCCTCTTCCTTGCTCATTCAGCCTGCTGCTCTTGAATGATGTTCGTCTTCCTCGCACGATACGATTCGCGGGCTCGCCCTGATCTATCGTTTATAAACGTGTTGGCAAGTTCCGCGCACGGTAACCTACGATCGTGGAAGATGGTGTTGGTTGATAGTCGTTCGTTTGCTATTTCATTACTTGGCTACTCCGATGCTCTCGGTGTACGCCGTTCTCTTGCCCGATGCTCTCGGTGCTTCAATCTGTTTCGTAGATTTGGTCTCCGACTATGAGTCGGTACGCGAGATGCTCTCTCGCTCCTCTCTGTATTCTCTCTCTCTCTCTCTCTCAACATCGTGTACTCGTCGCACACGATACTCCGTGTTCGATACGTACTCCGTATTCGACACTCCGTTCATTCAGTACTGGCTCCTACTCCATGAGTACTCGCCATTTGAAGTTCACCTTCTGTATCCATGATGCTGATGCCCTTCGGTCATCGGATCTTCGCCTCCTGCTCTGACTTGGAAACAGATGTCGACGTGGTGACACGATGACATCCTGTCGACGTCAGTAGGCGTCCTTCTGCTCTCCAGATGTCATGTTCCATTGGTGATGCAGTGGTCTGTCAGATGATATCGTCATCTGAGGTTTAGTTGGGAAGTACCTCGAGATTCTCTTGGTACCATTGATGGATGGACGGACGATCTTCCAATTCTCTTAGAAATCGTCATTTGCAAATTTCCTCCAGAAATCTTGCCCCTTTTCGTGTGTTCCGTTTCCCCTGTAATTCTGACGAATCACAGTATACTATCGACACGAATGTAGTTATACCGTCCAAGTGCGTATGAGAGAATAGCGGGTGAACAATGCACATATACTCGTACATCTTGACATATACTCACATGTACATCTCGACACATCCGACAGGGCCTGTCCTACATGGACATGAGGCCTCCCACACGCAAGGAGATTGACACGTACCCTCACGTGGACTTCACTGCCGACGAAGACTGGGATCCATCCACTCTTGATCACGAGTTCACTTTGCTGGACAGGATCTCCGATGGTGCCCCAGACGATGGTGTCCACTCACCGAACTCCATCGAAGTGTTCACCAGTGAGACCGGTGCCCCAAGCCAAGGCGCTATCACTCGCGCGAAGCCGACGATCGACTATGAGGCCCTCCGTCCGTACTTCGGATGGATCCCGGCCAGAAGAGTCCAAGACACTCTCAAGTGCACGTCCCAATGGTACCGCACCTCCGAGCTGTTCACCATGAGGAAGCACTTCAAGACCAGATTCCCTGCCGCGAACGTGGACAGACTCCACGAGACTGTTGCCATGGACACGTTGTTCTCTGACACACCTGCACACGACGATGGTGTGCCAGGCCATGGTGGCAGCACGATGATGCAAGTATACTTGGCCGTGGATTCTCGCTTCACCGCAGGATTCCCCATGACATCGGAGAAGCAAGTCGCTTCCACTCTCCAAGACTTCATCCGGCGTCACGGAGCTCCTGACCTCCTGATGTCCGACAACGCGAAATCCGAGATCGGATTTAAGGTGCAAGACATCCTCCAACAGTACTCCATCGCTGACCATCAGAGCGAGCCGGAGCACCAGCACCAGAACGCCGCAGAGAGGCGTATCCAAGACATCAAGCGCATGACGAACGGTATCATGGATAGGACGGGCACACCTGCTCGCTTCTGGCTCATATGCACCATGTATGTCATTGTGCTATTCAACCATTTGGCTCAGCGCACGGCAGGTAACGTCACGCCAATGCAGGCAGCCTACGGACACCGTCCCGATGTGAGCAAGTTCCTTGCCTACCGATGGTGGCAACCGGTGTACTACCGCGTGGAGAAGCCTGGATTTCCCAGCCAGTCCAAGGAGCGAAAGGGGAGATGGGCCGGACCCTGTCTCCACAAGGGTGACGAACTGACCTTCTGGGTGTTGGATGATGACACCCAACAACTCCTCCCTCGATCCTCGATCCGTGCAGCCGACGAGCATGGCTCCCGCAACCTGCGTGTCGACTTTCCCCTGGCCGACGTTGGGGAGGAAGACGGCTCGGACACGAACCCACCTGATGATGGGGAGCTTGACGACGACGTCCCAGTGCCTGATGGAATGCAACCAGTTGTCCATTCCCTCGGAGACGCCGTTCTTTTCGCTTCTGCGGAGTCCAATCCTGGAACGGCGGACATGGCAAGAGTCTCCATCCCTCGATTCACACCAGAGGATCTCATCGGCAAGACCTTCCTCTACGACCGCGACGGACAGAGAGTCAAGGCCGAAGTCATCCAACGCGTCAACGATGCAGATGCTGCGAACCACCAACGAATCAAGATGTTGCTCGCCTTCGACGATGGAGCCACCAACGAACTCATCTCCTACGTCCAGCTGTCCGACATCATCGAACAGCAGCTCGAACGCAACGAAGACAACGAAGACGGAGTATGGGGATTCCAAGGCATCATCGGCCACGAAGGACCTCTCGCTCCGAACGCCAAGACCTACAAGGGGTCCCGATACAATGTTATTGTACAATGGGATGACGGATCAACAACATCCGAACCACTCTCCACCATGTTGCAAGATGATCCTGTATCATGTGCGGCATACGGCCGGAAGAACGGATTGCTCGATCAGCCTGGATGGAAACGGCTGAAGAAGCTCTCTGACCGACAGGCTCGAATGGAGCGCAAGACCTCCATCAACAAGGCCAAGAAACACACCAACGCACCCATCTACCAGTTCGGTGTTCAGGTACCACGCAATCACCAAGAAGCTGTGCGCCTCGACAAACGCAACGGCAACACGCTCTGGGCGGATGCTGAACGTACCAAGATGGAACAGCTCTTCGGATATGAGACATTCCGATCGCTCGGCAAGACCAAGACCGTTCCAGACGGATACCAACAGATCCGGCTGCAATGGGTCTACGCGGTAAAGCACGACCTCCGACACCGAGCACGATGTGTGGCAGGTGGCCACCTGACGGATCCATGCAAGGACTCCTCCTACGCCGGAGTTGTCAGCTTGCAGTCACTCCGAATCGCCCTACTCGCTGGCGAACTGAACGGACTCAAGACCATGGTCGGCGACATTGGAAACGCCTACCTGGAGGCATACACGAAGGAGAAGATCTGCTTCGTAGCCGGCGACGAGTTCGGGGAGCACGCAGGCCATATGCTCACGATTGTCAAGGCGCTCTACGGCCTCCGGACATCCGGAGCTCGCTTCCACGAAGCGCTGGCAGATACCCTCCGAGACATGGGCTTCCAGCAGTGCAGGTCTGACCCTGATGTATGGATGCGTGATGCAGGTCCGCACTGGGAATACGTATGTGTATACGTGGACGATCTCATGGCGGTCATGTCTGACCCACGCTCCTTCTTCGACACTCTCACTTCACAGTATGGCTACAAGCCCAAGGGTGTCGGCCCCATCTCCTACCATCTAGGAGCAGACTTCGGAAGAGACAGCGACGGCACAATGAAAATCAGCGCGCGTTCCTACATCAAACGCATGCTCACGAACTACGAACAGATGTTTGACGGACCACCCAACAAGACCAGCTGCCCCATGGACAAGGACGACAGTCCTGAGCTCGATACGACACCCGAGCTCGGGGAGATCGATCGAACCAAGTACATGTCGTTGATCGGAGCACTCCAATGGTGTGTGTCTCTGGGAAGGATTGACATACATGTGGCAGTCATGACTCTCTCCCGTTTCCGTGCATCACCAAGAGCAGGACATATGGACAGGGTAAAACGCATCTACGGGTACCTTCGAAAATACCCAGACGCCTCCATCCGCTTCCGAACCGGAATCCCCAACCATGAAGAACACTACGACATCCCGCAGCACGAATGGATGTACTCTGTGTACGGACCCAACCGAGAGGAGCTTCCAGCGGATGCTCCAACAGCCAAAGGCAAACCTGTACGTACCACGACTTTCGTTGATGCAAATCTCATGCACTGCAAGGTGACTGGGAAATCAGCAACCGGTATCGTGCATCTCATAAACCAAACACCCATCGAATGGTTCTCGAAGCGACAGTCCACCGTGGAGACGGCCACCTACGGGTCAGAATTCGTGGCAGCACGATTGGCAACAGAACAGATCCTGTCCATCCGCCTGATGCTGTGCGAAATGGGAATACCTGTGGACGGCCCAAGCTGGCTCTTTGGTGACAACCAGAGCGTAGTCACATCCTCCACCATTCCAACCAGTGTACTATCCAAGAGACACAACGCACTGGCCTACCACCGAGTCCGATCGGCCATCGCCGCTGGGACGATGTACTTCATCAAGATCAAGGGAAACCAGAACATCGCCGACATCCTCACGAAATTCCTTCCACGTTCGGTTTTCTGGGACCTCATCCAACCACTTTTGTTCTGGAAGGGTAACACCGATCCCAACCACAACAAGTGACTGCGAAAAGATACGTTTCGGGGAGTATTAGCACAACGCTTTATTCACCTGATTCGTTTTCTGATTAGTCTGTCCTGGTATGTGCTGAAACGATGCTTTCCTCAGACACATGATTTTCGGCATAAGGGACACACTAGAGAGAACATCAGAGATTCGGTCTGGCCACCACCCGGCAAACATGTGATGTCCAATTCGACCTGATATACTTCCCAACTAAACCTGAAATGACAACACACCCGACGACCTCAAGCATCATCAATGGAATGTGGAATCGACAGAGCCATGGAACGGTGATGAGTGACGTTGACACAGAAGACATCATCGCCACATCATGGGTCATCTCCACATCAGAACAAGATCGCAGAGGTGCAATGACCGAGAGCTGACCTTGAAGACAGCAACACGAGATACAACTCAATGAAGATAACATAGATCCAGAAGTCACTCAACCCAAACAGTGTCTTCACTCAACAGCTCGTCACCCGCGTCCTGAAAGACTTGATCTCTCTTGAAGGACTCGTGTGATTTCGCTGTGTACAATTACGAGATAACACACACAGAGATCGTGCCTGCACAACACACAACAGCAGATGAGGAGGAAATCGCGCTGCAACAAGAAGAAAACGAAGCATCGGAGCAAATTGCGTGCGAGACACAAACAATGAAGGAGAATACGGAATCTCCGGAGTTGGTGGAAGAAAATGTGAGGACACAATTGTTGCGGCGAGTCAGAGCTGCAATGGAGGGACTAAAAAAATAAATCAGCACTGCAATTGACATCGATAATTTTTCTTTTGGCGATACGAATCAAGGCACAAAGACACTGAATCTGGCCGTTGTGCGCTAGTCGTGTCTAGATGAGCGCGAAATCGATGGGTCCATAAAAATTAAAATAAGACATTAAAGCAAAATCGGCGTCCACTGAGATTCTTATATTTTTCTCTAGTTTTTGAATATGTGGGTGGTTTGGTTGAAACCCCCGTAAGTTGCCACCCCTCCAGGACCGACTGCAGGTCCCGTCAAACAACCGGGTCATAGTTGTTGAGTAGTTGTTCTGTGTGACATCAACGTCAACAGTTCGTTGTTTTCGGTGATGTCAAGAATTGTTGGCACGCTTCAATCGTCTGCCTGTCATCCGTGGTTGATCGTGTTTGGGGCAATACGATGCCAGGGACACCCGGCAAAAAACAACGGAAACGTAGTTCGACTAGTACGACTACTTTGACATCCAAAAACAATTTTGTCACTCAGACACAAGAAGGCCGCAATTGACATTCCACGATTGGCGAAGAACGAATCTCCTTTCGAAGAACTTAGTGAGACATCATGTTGGTCCTACTTCGGAGAAACAAAACGAGGCATTGATGCCGCTGGCCTAATTGATCGAGTCCCGTCTATATCGATGACAAACAGTTTCGAATTCTAAATAAATCGAATGACGGATAAATAAATCGAGTGACGGATAAATAAATCGAATGACGGATATTAAAATCGAATGACGGATAAATAAGTCGCACAAGTTTGTCACTCGTGACCCAAGAAAACAAGGCCGGCAAGTGATCGAACTAATCAAGTGCAATGGGTCACACAAGCAAACCACGAAATGGTGGCTCTCCTCGACTCTGCCCTGCTCTGGACGGATCACAACAGAGACGAGTGTGGAGTTGGAGTGTTATTGTCTATTATACGTTTTATTTTGGTTACAATTATATAAATGTGAAGCAGACTGTGCAAAGACTTCGTGGTCAACCTTGAAGAGTTCTGATCTGTTGTCCATTTGGTGCTGTATTGGAAGAAGAGGAGCGGGAGAGAGCCATTGGAATGGTATGGCTGCCGCTCGTGCCAGCGGCTTTGCTTTGTTGGAAGGAGGAAGCGTGGGGCGGGGGGAATCTCATGGCGATTGTTTGTGGCGAACGGCAGGATTTGTGAGCAATGCACAGAGAAATACAATGTGACTACCCTTCGAACAAAGAGACACCTTCACTGATACCGCAAAACCAAGTGCAGAACAGACGAAATGAGCATGACATCACACTGGTCTAAAGCGATGTAGGATGCAACACATGCGTGCATCGGTGTGTATTGCATTTGTATCGCGTTCGCTACACTACGTTGATACTTGATGTTGTGGAGTGGTCTTGCCTGGCTTGGCCATCCGAAACGAGCGCGGGAGCATCAAGTGTTGCTCTCACCAAGCCCCGTCTTTGTATTCGTGGTCTGTTGGTCTGTTTCCGTTTCATCAATCGCGATGTGACGAGAACCTCGTTTAGTCGAACTAGTCCGGTAGTGTCAATGGTGTCCCGTGAAGACAATGGATTGATAACTAGATAAATCGAACAACGGATAATTAAATCGAGTGACGGATAAAAAAATCGAATGACGGATAAAAAATCGAATGACGGCTATTAAAATCAAGGGTTCGGTTTTCGCACGACTGGACGGGATTAAGAGCCAGATTAGTGAGTCGACCTGCACTTTGTTATGGGACTCAAGAGCTTTCGTCTCAGATATCAAAACAACGTACATATGCGTAATCCTCGTAATCTTCATATAAATAATTAACCATTACATTTTTAAGTTAGATCCTATTTTAAGTTTTATGGACTCATCAATGTGCGCATTTTTAGACTGCTTTAGGGACTCAGCCTTTTTCTTCCGACTACATCGATCCAAGTTAACGCGTTGCTGTTCTTTGTTTCTGCGAGTTTGTTCCCATTTTGAATTGTTCAGTCTCTTTTTGAGGTGTTCCAATGAGACCATCCAACAGTCCATCCACGATAGCACCGGTTGTAGAGTTTTGGGAGAAGCGGTGAGTGCACGTTTACATACATTCTATCCTTTGTTGCTCTAATCCGTCATCTACGTCACCAAACTGGCTGCTGCGTCATAAACCACCAATCACAGCACGATGTGAAGCAGCATCAGCTACGTTTTGTCGTGATGGAATGGTCGAGTTGCATTGGTACTCCCGAAGTGGTTTGTGTCATCCTTTTTTCGTACATTCGTTGCAATGTTGATAATTACCTCAACCCCTAGGATGTCCGACCGGCCGAGAGTGCCGAACTCGACACAACAAGATGACGCTGGCGGAACACAAAAAAAACTCCACAATGGTCGCCCAACGGCATCCTCAGCGCCGCACCAACCAACGGTCCAAAGCAACATCCAAGCACATCGCCGTCACCGCGATGCAACCCTTGGTGGGTGGACGAGCGGAGGCTGCGAGAGCGGTTGATTTGGGGCCGCGGCAGGCCTCCGTGCAAACGTCGCAATTTGGCCGCAGATTGGCTCGTTGGATGTGGCCTGTGTACTCCATGCACAGCCCACACCAACACATTTGGAGGGTCAAGACGCATCCAGGAGGTCGCCATCAAGGCGCCCACGAAGTTTCAAGCTCGGGGAGGACTGGGAATGCATCCGCGCAGAACAAAAGGTGGAGGGCAAGAGTTTTGTTGGGTGGGTCGTGGCGTACCCATCATGTGGCTTTGGCAGTGAGGGGGCAGCATCATCAAGCTGCCCAATCGCCAAGTAACCCATACAAGATGCGTGCGACATCACCTGAAGATGCTCGTGACGAAGTCTGCGCTGCAGATACTGTCTGGAAGAGGCTGCGGCATCGAATGAGTGCAGACAGCCCATTTTTTTGGTGGGGCACCCAAAACACAAGGGCATCACCAAATGGAGGTGTACCATCGGTACCCTCCACACCCAGCCCATTCTGAATACATCGGCATGTCGCCAGGGAGTGTGGGAATGCACGAGGGGCACGTGGAGGGGCTGAAAGGATCATGTGAATGAGGTATGGATCTGTATCCATACCGCATCCGGATTGCAATCGTTTTTTCAAAAGCGCTCTTTTCAGTGTATGGACACATTTGGGTATGCAATGTGGCAGAAACGTTCTGTCCTTCGTGGGGCGGATAGATGGGGGGTATAAAGAGCTATTGTGGGGCACAGTTTGCCAAAATAACAGGAGGATGATGATGATCATGGGTGCTGAGTGGAGGGCAACATGGTTTGATCATTTTTTTTTGTGAATCCACCACACAACTGTGTGGTGGACCAACATGACAACAAAAATAATTTCTATGTCAATTTAACCTTGATATTCTGTATAACCTATAGTCAGGAGTATGAATGCACTGTTTAGATTTGAATACAAATGATGTGTTGTTGAGATATAGCATGATAAGCAGATGTTTGGATGGTTTTTGGGTGGGCTCTACATTAGTCTACGTATCACGACCCATCACCCACAAAACTCCACAACTCGTGTTGTCGCGGCGAAGCACACCCATCACAAAATTTGCTTCTCGTCATCCAACATGGCCTCACTTTCCCTGTTCGCCTTCATGGTGTGCGCATCACACCACATCTGATGGTCGAATTCCTCTTCCTCTCTCTGCAAATCTTGTTCGACTTGTTCCTCCTCTGTTGCAGCTGGCGCATTGTGGGTCACCACGACTGCAGATGCTGTTGCTTTGCTTGTTGTCTTGGTTTCTATCTTGATGAGGGCAGCCTCCTTCTTTTGTTTGCGTTGTTTGGCGTTGTATGCTGCAAACAGCGACGCTTTCACGCGCATGGGATTTGCGTGCAGTTGTACGTACCAGTCAGTTTTGGTTCTTGCGTTGTTCATCAGTTTCTCGTGTGCTTCGTGCTCCGATGGCCTGTTTTTCGGGTCCTTCGCGGAAGCTTCACAGATGTCCTTCAACTTGTCCGCGATGTAGTCTGGTAGTTTGGCGTTGGTCCGTGTTGTTTTGCTTGCCCAGCCGGGCACTGCGAGTGGTGGATGTTCTGTTTCCGCGGTCTGGTCTTGTAGTGCTGTGGTGTGATCGGATGGTAGATGTTGTTGTCCGTCTTGAAGGGCTTTGCCAATCACGAACGCCTTGCTCTCTGTCGCTGTGCGACCCATTTTGCGCGTCTTGTCCGTCTTCCTGGACGATTCGGACGTGATCGGCAGCTTGTCGGACATGTGCGTGTGGACAGCAACCGCACCCAACTCGTTGATCGTCCACCCTTCCCATTCAGCGCTCTTCACAACGACGTCTTCCGTGATGCCAGATGCAGCCACCAACCGCGCCTGGTCATCATCATACTTCACCTCGTGAGTCTGACGTACTTGTTGCCCACTTGCGCGGAATCGTCTTTTTGGTGCGCCCGGTAACGTCGTGATGTTGCCTTCAAGGGTCTCTGCGTCGACCAGTACCGTGGTGGTACCCGCGATGTCACCGGCTTGGAGCGCGAGGAAGACTTGGAACGGGGTCTTGATGTCGTGTCCACTTTGCACGTATTTTCGCAGTACACGGGTGATGTACGCGAAGTGGGTGTCCAGCATGCTCTTACCGGTTTGGGCCTCTGTGTAGATCCACACGATGATTTTGGCCGCGTTTCGTCCCACAAGGTTCTTGTTGAGCTTGGACGTAATGAGCGCGATGTGCTCGTGACTGGCAAAGCAACACGCGTTATCGCTCTGTAGGATGATTTCAGTCACGGATGGAAGCATGACTTTGACCTTTTTTTGCACGATCTCCAGCAGTCCACCAACTTGAAGTGTGTCTTGCATTGGTCTTCCATCGACCACAATGTCCATGAACCGATAAGTAAAAATGTCATTGCGACACGTGATGACCATTGCCCCAAGCAGTGACATTCCCTTCTTCCCCCAATATTCTTGTTGGGCTTCGCCTTGGCCTGTCGGTAGAATTTTTTGCTTATGGTCGAGTACCACATAGGCTCTTTTGTCGTTGTTGTTGAGTTCGGATTGATAACGGGCGATTTGTCTGAATTGAACTTTTGCACGCACTTTGTGAGCCATGTAGTTAATGATTTCATCAGCGAATCCCGGCGCTGCCGCAAGCATTGATTGCAATTCGTCTTTGTGTTCTGTGAGTTCATTGTCCTTAAGCATTGTGACAAAAGGGACAAAACGATCATCCACAAATTGCATTGCAGCGCCACAACGGTTGCATACTTTACGTGATTGTTCACTTGCGGTGGTCACAGGAATGTCATTTGTGATGGCTGGAGTGACGTTTGTGACAGCGGTGTTGTTCTTGCACTTGTGCTTGTTGGTGCGTGGTTTGCGTTGATTGCTTGATGTGGATGTTGCCTTCTTCTTCTCCTTTTTGGTGAGAGCGAACGCGGCCGAATGCATGGGATCGTCACACTCAAGCTGCATGTGGGACGCGGTGAATTCCCATTTGAGGAACACGACAAGCAGCTCGAGTGCATGCAAGAGGGAATCGGCTGTGCGCACATGCTGTGCGATGACGTCATTGGGATCATCATTCTTGTGGTCGCTGTTGTCATTGGCATCCACAGCGTCATCGTTGTTCTCCTCCCTGTCCGCTTCATACTTAGCCTTCAGCAGATCTACTAGGCGCGAAATTGCCTGTTTGAGTTTCTCCATCGCCATCCAGAAGTAACTCTCAAAGGAAGAAAGCCCTGTCTTGATCTTGCTTTTGCGTGTGAGCAGGTTAGTCATGAGGGTGAACGCAGGCATTCCCACTGGGTTGTTAGTCGTAGATGAGTACATGTTGAATAAGTCTCGGATGGTGGTGCTTCCGCGATCGAACACTGGAACATTTTCGAATTTGACACCACCATACTGCACCGTGTGACTCAAACCTGCCTTGTATGTTGCAGTGGTCATGAGAAACGACGTCACACCAGACAGGTCGCAAGCACGCACACGGTACTGGAGAACCTTTGGCGGAATAATTCCGCCGCAGCTGAAAATGCCAAAGGCGCGTCGCAGCGTTGTGAGTTGACTCCTTGTGTTAGCGGCGCGTGCAGGCTCGACATGAATACGTTGTTCCTCCGGAAGAGTCTCCACGTGACGAGACAGGATTGCAGTGACATTGTTACGTGACGTTGATGCAGCGAGAACGGCTCTCGCCACGTTAGCAAGTGTCTTCTCCCCCTCACACACAGGGTGTACAGATTTGAACCGAGCGCAGGCGGCGGCAGGTCCACGCGAGCGCGGACAAACCCCACCACCTGTTTCATCTGACGAGTTGGCAACTCCTCCTGAGGGAGCAAGACACCCCAGAGCGCAGTCGCTACAGTTACCCACACGCGTGTCAAGTTCCACCATGTTGGCCTATCATCCTTGCTGCCAAGCACGAATCCCGTGGGAGGCATGGGAATAAACACGTTCATGTCGAAGTGATTGGTGAGCTCCTCCATGACGCGAATCACAGCAGGGCGCCTCCAGTTCTCCCCCTCCTCCGGATTGTACCCGAACTGACCTCCTCTCTTGTTCCTGCTGGCGCGCGTTCGTTCCCCCCTGTCGTTTTCGTCGTAGGTGGTGTCGCTGTCATTGGAGGTGTCTGCGTAGCCACCAGCAACAACAGCATTGCAGCGACGAGGGAGCCTGGCTGGTGGGGCAGGCTCGACAGGCGGTGCAACATCAGGCGCAGCAGGGGGTGGCGCGTTCACGATAACGCTCACCACTGCTCTATCGCCGACACCTCGTCCCTCGGATCGCACCCTGACATTGGAGTCGTCGAAGACGCCTCCGTTGTCATCGAGGATGTGAACGAACACATGCAGCACGCGAGCGTGCGCATGCGTACTGTTCGGGACGAGGCTGCCATCCGCTGCAAGCATTGGCTTCACATCGATCACTTGCGTGATGGTGGTCGGCTTCCTCAACGCAGCGGATGGCTTGTCAGGCAACAGTTGCTCTGCAGTAGGCAGCAGGAACCCCTTCGAATCGAAGGGAGGAGTAGATGCAGGGTGAGTCCAACACGGTTTCTTACTGGGAGAGGGGTTAGAATCCTTGGAGTGGGCCTTGGCAGTGGTAGAGGTAGACATGGTGTAGTTGTTGCTGGAGAGTATAGTTGTTAGCTGGTCGGAGATGATGAACTGCACAGGTTGAGATGAAGTGAGGAAGGAGAGCATACAATGAAAGGCCACCATTCATTGACAACAACAACAACAACTACTAAGACTACTACTACTACAAGGATGAGCACTAGCATGGCACACAAGAGCGAGTACGCGTGGCATTGGCGAGGCAAGTTGTGAAATGGAGCGAAAGTGTGGCGATGATGTTTGATTTTGTGAACAGATGCCGATGATGTGTTTTGTGTGATGTGTTTTGTGTCATGTGTGTTGTGACGAGCAAAATGTGAGATCATGCGGCACATGCTAACGTGTATTTAACGCGTACCCAACGAACGACACGTTCGGGAGCGCCCTCGTGACTGACCACCCGCCGATAAATAAACAAGAACACAATAGAACTTTCTGGGAAACAAGTAGGAGTTTCATGGGGTTCGACCCATGTGACTTCAGCAGTTGTTTGACTGTCCATAAAACTTAAAATAAAGGTCTAACAAAAAATGTAACGGTTAATTATTTATATGGAGACTACGAGGATTACGAATATGTACTTGGTTTAGATCTACAAGAAAAATGTTCTTGAGTCCCATAACAAAGTGCAGGTCGACTCACTAATCTGGCTCTTAAATCAAGACACAGTATTGCAGAGTCATTTTCGGAGTTTCTCCATGATATACCCATAAATAAAACTGGAAGCTATGACCTTCAAAGAGTTCCTGAGAACGACAATTTGGTTCGAGAACATTCCTCTTGCGGGATCTTTTGTCATCGCAAAAACAACGAGTTTTGATTGGCTGGGTCAGTAGCCTCCAAGATAGACTAATTCGACCCATTTTGCCGGGTGTCCCTGGGGCCGAAAACGAGTTTGGGTGCGAATACTCGTAATTGAACCAATCACGCCGATCCAAACGATGACGAACCTTCGATCTCGTTCGTCGGTCCGGGCGATAATTCTCACCTCGCGTTCACGGAATCCAAGGAACAATCATGATGACTCGCAGATGCCAAGCACCACAAACGCACCTGCCTCTCATTTGGCCTCCGGACATGCATCACAACCTGTCAGGAATCGGGGGTACGACTTTGCAAAGATACCGTATTCTACCGCAGCTCCCATGAGAACTGACCGGAACCGGAATGGTATTAAGTGCGAAGATACCCACGATTGCCGCAACCCCCAATAGCATCTCCCAGACAAACCGCAACCTAGCAATCGACCAATTGCACTCGGACAGCCCAATGGCCTTACCTGTCTTATGCGACATCCAAGCACCCTCATCCAGTGGCCTACTCGGCCATGTCCCGATAACGGTCGGGAACGGAGAGATCTATGACGATGGCAACACACCAGCCCTGAGTGAATCGAATGAGCGCGACAACCAATATATCTGAACAAGTCGACGCGTCCCTGAGAACCTAATGTGAGAAAGCGAAACAGAGGCGATCCCTATTCACCCAAGACCACGATCCAAATGACAATAAGTTCCAAGCATCCAAAGGCAACCATCGAGATGACCGGAGGGAGGAACCGAAATGAAGTGGGACCAGTGAGGTGACAAGAGACCGAAGGAGAGGTACCTACAGGTCTATGAGTATGAACTTGACGAATGTAGGTGCTCTCCAATCCTCAGCCAAGCAAGCGATGAACCACGATGAAAGCAAGATGAAGATGCAGACGAAAGGAGCCAAGCTGAAGGGTGTAATCTCGGGTGGCTACTGCAGATCATGCTTGTTGTGAATTGGAATCGAAAGGAGATGAGCATGTTGTGCTCACAGTTCTAAAACGGTACAGACTGATAACAGATTAGTCTACTACTATAACCCCGGATTTCCAACACGTTTCGAAACGTTACGATTGAAATCCAACGTTTCCATCACCCACCAACACAGCAACAAACACCACCACCACCAAGTCACCATGAGTTCCTATCTTCGCAAGAGCGACCGCGTTGTCATCTTCGACGGCAAGCGATCCAGCTGGACGGGTTGGAGCATCAAGTTCCTAGCTCGCGCCGCAAGCAAGGGTCTCGAGGACTTGTATCTCATGGATCTAGACAAGGTGGAGGTGAAGCCAGCTCCCTTCGGCCCCAGCGCCCTCATCTCCGATGTGAAGATCGAAGAGGGTGAGTCTATCGCGAAGAAGATAGCCTCGATGACTGCTGAGGAGAAGGAGGTATACAAGAATGGGCTGGCCAAGTGCGCGTTTGAAGAACTGACCATGGCGATCAACCATGAAACTACGGAAGGCGATGTCGCCTTCATGGCTGTGGTGGGAACCAAGGGTGGACCCACTGAGAGTGGAGACCCACGCAAGGCGTGGAAGGCCCTTGAACGCATCTACGAGCAGCGTACTGCGCCTGTCAAGGCAAAGTTGTTGGCTCAACTCAACGGGATGCGGTTGAAGAAAGGTGAGCACCCAGACACGTTCCTGACCGAGATGGAAGTGCTGCGTAATCGCCTTGGTAGTACTGGCATCAAGATGGATATGCAACAGTACCACATGCTCGTACTCAACGCCCTCGGAAGGGAATACGAGACGGACGTCAAGCTCTTGGAGCTCAAGTTCGACGGTATGGAGGACACCATGACCCTCGAAGACATCCGCGAGGCTGTCAGCGCCACCTACGACGGCCGACACCTCAAGCTCGGCGGCAACAGGCGTGAGAGCTGTTGGAAATCCGGGGTTATAGTAGTAGACTAATCTGTTATCAGTCTGTACCGTTTTAGAACTGTGAGCACAACATGCTCATCTCCTTTCGATTCCAATTCACAACAAGCATGATCTGCAGTAGCCACCCGAGATTACACCCTTCAGCTTGGCTCCTTTCGTCTGCATCTTCATCTTGCTTTCATCGTGGTTCATCGCTTGCTTGGCTGAGGATTGGAGAGCACCTACATTCGTCAAGTTCATACTCGTAGACCTGTAGGTACCTCTCCTTCGGTCTCTTGTCACCTCACTGGTCCCACTTCATTTCAGTTCCTCCCTCCGGTCATCTCGATGGTTGCCTTTGGATGCTTGGAACTTATTGTCATCTGGATCGTGGTCTTGGGTGAATAGGGATCGCCTCTGTTTCGCTTTCTCACATTAGGTTCTCAGGGACGCGTCGACTTGTTCAGATATATTGGTTGTCGCGCTCATTCGATTCACTCAGGGCTGGTGTGTTGCCATCGTCATAGATCTCTCGGTTCCCGACCGTTATCGGGACATGGCCGAGTAGGCCACTGGATGAGGGTGCTTGGATGTCGCATAAGACAGGTAAGGCCATTGGGCTGTCCGAGTGCAACTGGTCGATTGCTAGGTTGCGGTTTGTCTGGGAGATGCTATTGGGGGTTGCGGCAATCGTGGGTATCTTTGCACTTAATACCATTCCGGTTCCAGTCAGTCCTCATGGGAGCTGCGGCAGAATACGGTATCTTTGCAAAGTCGTACTCCCGATTCCTGACACCCTTCCATTGTCGCACCACCATACTCACTCACACACACAAATCGTCTCTCGTCTTACTCCCTTGTCTCGCTCTTGCACTCATCTCTTCTGTCCCATTAATCCATGGTCGATCTCAATTGAATGATGCTCCCTTTGTGTCTGTCGTAGATCTCCTTCTTTGTGTTCTTGGTGAAGCCGTCTGCGATGTTGTCCTCTGAGCGCACAAATTGAATTCGTGCCTCTCCGTTGTCTATCAGCTCCCGAATGAAATGATGTCGTATATCGATGTGTCTCGTTCGCGCTGATGTCGACGGATTGGAGGCAATGAAGATAGCCCCCACATTGTCCACGTACACATCCGCTGGTTTGGTCATCGTCAACCCGATGTCCTCCATTAGCTGCGTGAGGAAGCGAATCTCTTTTCCTGCTTCTGACAGCGCGACGTATTCCGCCTCTGTCGAGCTGAGAGTTACACTTCGTTGTGCCTTCGATCTCCATACGATGGGCACCCCTTGCAGTAGGACGAGATGTCCCCCGACACTGATCCGGTTATCCTTGTCTCCCGCAAACTCGCTGTCTGCGTAGATCTCGATCTTCCATGCGTCGTTCTCCAGCGGGGTTGGTTGCATTCGTAGTCCGTAGTCCCTTGTGTCCGATACGAACTTCATTACTCGTAGCATCTCCTTGTATGCTGCAGCTGATGGTCCGTCCAGCACCTTGGTAAGTTCGCGCACCGCATTCGCAATGTCTGGTCGCGAGTGCTTCACCAAGTATAGCAGCATACCTACTCCGCTTCGGTATCTGCTGTGTCGGTCACTGTCCACTTTGGGTAGGTCGTTGTTTCTCTGGATACCCTGTCCTGGTGTTCCTGGAGTTCCGTATCGTTGTAGAGTCAGCACGTCATCCTTGAATGTATCGATGATGTTCTTGATGATGTGTGGCTGGTTCACCCAACAGTTCGACTGATCGTTGTTGAAGATGATCTTGCAGCTGAGGTAGTCTTCGAGGTCGTTCTCCACCTTGATTCCGAATTGCTCAGCTTTGATGTCGATGGTTAGTTGCTTCAACTCCTCCTTTTCTCCGATGCATAGGCAGTCGTCGACGTAGGTGCCTATCAGCAGTAGTCTCCCTTCCTGATTCCGAATCAGAAGGCATGGATCCACTTTGCTCTGTCGAAATCCCAGCTTGAGTAGAATATCGACCAGCTTTTTGTTCCATTGTCGCGCGCTCTGCACTAGTCCGTAGATGGTCTTCTTGAGCAGCAAGCATTCGTCGGCCTCATGCCTCATCCCCTTTGGGCATTGCATGTAGATCTCTTCGTCAAGTTCTCCATGTAAGAATGCTGTCTCGAAGTCGATGATCATACTATCCATGTGCAGCAGCATCTTCATAGTGAGCATGATGCGGTAGGTTGCATCATGAATCACTGGTGCGTGGTGTGCTGAGAAGTCCACTCCTGCGATCTGTGAGTAGCCGCAGGCGACGAGTCTGGCCCGGAAGACTCCGTTCCTCTTCTCCTTGAATACCCACTTGGTCTTCACGCATCGCCGATCCCTCGGCATTCGGTTCCTCTTGATCTTCTCCCATACTCCTCTTCTGGTCATATCGTTGAACTCCTTATTGATGGCCTCTCTCCACTTCGTTCTCTTCTCGGGATCTGCATGGTCCCAGCATTCTTCGAAGGTGGTAGGGTCCAGCATCATAGCTACGCTTGCTTGCTCGGGTCTGACTCGATCATTTGTCACTTGGCTCGCAGCGATGAAGTCATCCAATCTCATCTTTCCGTGAGTGGTGTCTATCATCATCCCTGCGACGTCTCTGTTGAACATCGACCCGTCTGTATGGAAGCTCGGCCCCTCTGTCGCCGCTGTTTCGGCTTCTGTCTCTTGGGCAGTCTCTTGCTTCTCCTCGTCAGATTCCGATGCTTCGCTGGATCCGTAGTCTCTGTCCTCCTTAGGGACGGGCGAATTGTTATACCCTGCGAGATCTCTGACCATTCTTGGTACGTACGCAACAGGTGTTGCGACTGGAGTCGAGGGCGGTTCTTGCTCTACCGTTCTTTCCTCGCTCCTTCCATCCTCGTCCCTTCCGGATTCATCGCCGACGTCTTCGTCTGGTTCCTGATCCTCCTGGACGGGTAGCAGATCGTCCTGCTCTACCGCAGCATCTTCTGAATCTCCTTGTTCTCTAGTTCTGCTGCGCTGGTCATCATCATCGGTCTCTATGTCACTCATACTGTCCGATTGACGAAGCCAAGTCACTCCTCTCTCTGGAGACGAGTCTCTTGATGAGGAGTCGTCGTCTGCGTTCATTACTCTGGATCTGCTGGCATCCTTAATACCTTTGAACTCTCCATACGACTTATTCAACCATGTTATGTCTCGAGTCATCAGGATTCTTGAGGTAGCAAGGTTCATCATGCGGTACACTCCTTTCGCGTGCGACTCTCCGTATCCCACGAACATGGCAGGTTTGGAGCGGTCGTCTAGCTTGGCCTTGATAGTCTGTCCACCGATGTGTACCATCCCCATCTCGCCGAACACACGCAGGTCATTTGCATACTTCGGGACTTTTCCGTTTAACAGTATACACGCTGGCTCCCTTGACTTCGTGCCAATGATGTTCTCCAGCTGCGTTGCCGTGTGAGCAGCCTCTGCCCACAGCTTCCCTCGCGTTGTTTTTGGTAGATGGGTTTGGTTCAGCATGGCGCGTACTTTGCCGTAGAGTGTCGCGAATTTCCTTTCGACGCGACCGTTCTGTTGGGGAGTCGATGCCGCAGTGTACTCGAAGGTTGGGGCGAATCCCTTGTTAAGTAAGAGTTTCTCTGTAGAACGATTCTCTCCTGCGTTGTCACATCTGACATTTTGAACCGTTACTCGCTGATTCGCCTGGAGCCATTGGAACAACAAAAGCATCTTCGACCCCACGTCGCTCTTCTCTGTGATGAAGTAACTCCAGCAGTAGTCACTGTAATCGTCGATCACAAGAAGCCAGTATTTGCCCCTTCCCAGGCTGTGTGTCTGAACGCTTGATGTGTCCATGAACAATCGATCCCCGACTCCTTTCGCTCGTTGTTGAGTCGCTTTCGACATCGGTCTCTGTCGCGATTTCCCAATCGCGCAGTCAACACACACTTTCAGTTTTCCTGTCACGTTCCAACCGTACCTCCCTGCTGTTCGAGAGATGGTGTACGCGTCAACGTGGCCTAACATTTTATGAATTGTGTTGATGTCGACTGGTGCGTCGGTCGACACGCCAACATGAGCTTGGTCGTTGGCCTTGGCGTTGCTCACCATGTTCACTCCACATACGAAACCGCTCTGGGTTGCCATGATGCGGTCGAAGCTGATGCGCACGCTGCCTTTCTTCAGGCTGATCACAATGCCGCGGTTGCTGATGTCGAAACCATTCTCGAGAGCTTTGTTAATGCTCAGTAGGTTCACCCACAGCTTCGGCACGTACTTCACTGACTTGAGCACAACGATGGATGTCTTTCCGTTCTTCTGCATGACGGTCATGCGCTTGTCCCCAACCTTGGTTGCCTTGAGGAAGCGTCCGCTTCCGATCTTCACGTCCTGATCGGAGACGCGAACGTTGGTCATTCCTTCGTCGCTGTTGGTGAGGTGGCATGATGCGCCCGAATCCCCCAACCAGGTGTTGGTCTCATAGCTGTCCGGTGCGATGGAAGAGCGCCTTGCGCTCACATGGTCCGTGTTGCCGACCACCATGGCTACCTCGTGTTGGTCTGTGCGTTCAGAGTAGATTGGTAGCACCCAGTGCTCCGGCTTTGGGTCTCTGACTCCGCTGTCACTTTGGTGATGGGTCCAACGGATGGAGTTCGCGGCATGGAGGGTCATGCACGAAATCAGATCGCTGGGGAAGGGTTGGAAGTGACGAGACTCCAAGCTGTTGTTGATGTTGCACGGGTTGCGACACACACCCAATGTGGTGATCATCCCGATCTCGTGTAGCTTGAAGTACACCGTGCGCGGCTCGATCTGTAGCTCGCGGTCTTGAGTGTGGGTGGCTACAGCATCGTAGCACAATAGGGCGAGTTCGTTTCGCACCTCATTGGCTCGGAGCACGTTGCTCAACGATGCTCGCACAGCATTGCGGAGGGAACCAGCTCTTTCGAGTCTGGTGCGTCGCTCCGCGCGCTCTTCATCGTTGGTCGGCACATTGCCACTTGGCTCGTTGTGGAGCTGGATGAAGAAAGGAACTTGGGGGCATTCCACGCACCATGCGTAGAGTGGTCCTCGCTTGAGGCACAGAGGGCACCAGGCCGTGTTGGTGGTGAGCCCTGTCGAGTTCCCGATCATGCGGTCCACGCGAGAGAGTTCTGGAGCGAAGTTGAACACTGGACGGCGAGCCGTTCCTTCTTGATTGGCACCGCCCATGTCGTCGTCCACGTCTTCGGTGTCGGTGGCCCCTTCGTTGGTGAGGCTTGCGTCGTAGTAGGATTCTTGTCCTAGGTTGGAGTTGCTCATCTTGTTGTTGACGTTGTGTGGTCTCAAAGAAAGAATGGGAGATGTGTCAGTCTGTTCGACGATGGCTGCAAAGGCGACGTCCTCCATTACCTTGGAGTCAGCTTGGTAGTTGCTGTCGTTGTCGCGTGTTTTCGCCTCGCCTGTGTTCACAGACAAGTTGGTCACATTTTCCAATTCGTTCGTGTTTCCCGAGGTGGGCACACAAATTAATTCGTCTGTCACCACAAGAGCTACATCGTTATTTCCTTCCATTCCATCAGTCGCCACGTTGGCCGAGTCTGCCTCCTTCATGGCTGCCTTCAGCTTGAAGCACTGTAGGATCTTGTGTCCCTTCTTACCGCAGTACTTACACTCCCCATTGAACTTGGGCTTGCTGTTGTTGACTCCTTGGCCACTCTTCTTGTTCTTGCCGTTGTCTTTCTTGGGGGCGGAGCGGCAGTCTGCCTTCTTGTGGCCGTAGGCGCCACAGTTGCGGCAGTGACCTTTGAAGCCTCCTACTGCAGCGAATGCAGTCTCTTCCCTGTTGCTGTTGCTCTCACGTCTGTTGCCGCCGAGCTTGAGGTGTCGGCCGTCGTAGGTGGCACTGACAGCCTCGCGGATGTCTTCGAGGGTCATGGTGTCTTCCATACCATCGAACTTGAGCTCCAAGAGCTTGACGTCCGTCTCGTATTCCCTTCCGAGGGCGTTGAGTACGAGCATGTGGTACTGTTGCATATCCATCTTGATGCCAGTACTACCGAGGCGATTACGCAGCACTTCCATCTCAGTTAGGAACGTGTCTGGGTGCTCACCTTTCTTCAATCGCATCCCGTTGAGTTGAGCCAACAACTTTGCCTTCATAGGCGCAGTACGTTGCTCATAGATGCGTTCAAGGGCCTTCCACGCCTTGCGTGGGTCTCCACTTTCAGTGGGCCCGCCCTTGGTTCCCACCACAGCCATGAAGGCGACATTGCCTTCCGTAGTTTCATGGTTGATCGCCATGGCCAGTTCTTCAAACGCGCACTTAGCCAGCCCATTCTTGTATAACTCCTTCTCCTCAGCAGTCATCGAGGCTATCTTCTTCGCGATAGACTCACCCTCTTCGATCTTCACATCCGAGATGAGGGCGCTGGGGCCGAAGGGAGCTGGCTTCACCTCCACCTTGTCTAGATCCATGAGATACAAGTCCTCAAGACCCCTGCCCGCGGCGCGAGCTAGGAACTTGATGCTCCAACCTGTCCAGCTGGAACGCTTGCCGTCGAAGATAACGACGCGGTCGTTCTTGCGGAGATAGGAGCTCATGGTGGTGTGGTGGTGGTGGTATTTGTTGCTGTGTTGGTGGGTGATGGAAACGTTGGATTTCAATCGTAACGTTTCGAAACGTGTTGGAAATCCGGGGTTATAGTAGTAGACTAATCTGTTATCAGTCTGTACCGTTTTAGAACTGTGAGCACAACATGCTCATCTCCTTTCGATTCCAATTCACAACAAGCATGATCTGCAGTAGCCACCCGAGATTACACCCTTCAGCTTGGCTCCTTTCGTCTGCATCTTCATCTTGCTTTCATCGTGGTTCATCGCTTGCTTGGCTGAGGATTGGAGAGCACCTACATTCGTCAAGTTCATACTCGTAGACCTGTAGGTACCTCTCCTTCGGTCTCTTGTCACCTCACTGGTCCCACTTCATTTCAGTTCCTCCCTCCGGTCATCTCGATGGTTGCCTTTGGATGCTTGGAACTTATTGTCATCTGGATCGTGGTCTTGGGTGAATAGGGATCGCCTCTGTTTCGCTTTCTCACATTAGGTTCTCAGGGACGCGTCGACTTGTTCAGATATATTGGTTGTCGCGCTCATTCGATTCACTCAGGGCTGGTGTGTTGCCATCGTCATAGATCTCTCGGTTCCCGACCGTTATCGGGACATGGCCGAGTAGGCCACTGGATGAGGGTGCTTGGATGTCGCATAAGACAGGTAAGGCCATTGGGCTGTCCGAGTGCAACTGGTCGATTGCTAGGTTGCGGTTTGTCTGGGAGATGCTATTGGGGGTTGCGGCAATCGTGGGTATCTTTGCACTTAATACCATTCCGGTTCCAGTCAGTCCTCATGGGAGCTGCGGCAGAATACGGTATCTTTGCAAAGTCGTACTCCCGATTCCTGACAGAGAGCAACAGTAACAGGGAAGAGACTGCATTCGCTGCAGTAGGAGGCTTCAAAGGTCACTGCCGCAACTGTGGCGCCTACGGCCACAAGAAGGCAGACTGCCGCTCCGCCCCCAAGAAAGGCAACGGCAAGAACAAGAAGAGTGGCCAAGGAGACAACAACAGCAAGCCCAAGTTCAATGGGGAGTGTAAGTACTGCGGTAAGAAGGGACATAAGATCCTACAGTGCTTCAAGCTGAAGGCAGCCATGAAGGAGGCAGACTCGGCCAACGTGGCGACTGATGGAATGGAAGGAAACAACGACGTGGCTCTCATGATGACAGACGAGCTAATTTGTGTCCCCACCTCGGGAAACACGAACGAATTGGAAAATGTGACCAACTTATCCGTGAACACAGACGAGGGAAAAACACGCGACATCGGAAGCAACAATCAATCCGACTCCAACGTAATGGAAGACGTCGCCTTTGCATCCATCGTCGAACAGACTGACACTTCTCCCATTGTTTCCTTGAGACCACACAACGCCAACAACAAGATGAGCAACTCCAACCAAGGACAAGAGTCCTACTACGACGCAAGCCTGACCAACGAAGGGACCACCGACACTGAAGACGTGGACAACGACATGGGCGATGCCAACCGAGAAGAAGAGGCACGTCGCCCTATCTTCAACTTCGCCCCAGAGCTCTCTCGTGTGGACCGCATGATCGGGAACTCGACAGGGCTTACCACCAATACGGCCTGGTGCCCTCTGTGCCTCAAGCGAGGACCACTCTACGCATGGTGCGTGGAGTGCCCCCAAGTCCCTTTCTTCATCCAGCTCCACAACGAGCCGCGTGGCAATGTGCCAACCAACGACGAAGAGCGCGCGGAACGACGTACCAGACTCGAAAGAGCTGGCTCCCTCCGCAATGCGGTTCGAGCATCGCTGAGCAACGTGCTCAAAGCCAATGATGTGCGTTGTGAGCTCGCCTTACTGTGCTATGACGCTGTGGCCACTCACAGCTGGGACCGCGTCCCTCTCATCGAGCCACGCACGGTGTATTTCAAACTGCACGAGATCGGGATGCTTACCACATTGAGTGTGTGTCGCAACCCGTGCAACATCAACAACAGTTTGGAATCTCGTCGCTTCGACCCCTTCCCCAGCGATCTGATTACGCGCATGACCCACCATGCCGCAAACTCCATCAGCTGGACCCATCACCAAAGTGACTGCGGAGTCAGACTCCCAAAGCCAGAGCACTGGGTGCTGCCAATCTACTCTGAACGCGAAGAGCAACACGAAGTGGCAATGGTGGTCGGCAACACCGACAACGTCAGCGCAAGGCGCTCCTCCGTCGCACCGGACAACTACGAGACCAACACCTGGTTGGGAGATTCTGGCGCATCGTGCCATCTCACCAACAACGACGAAGGGATGACCAACGTTCGCGTCTCCGATCAGAATGTGAAGATCGGGAGCGGGCGCTTCCTCAAGGTAACCAAGGTGGGCGACAAGCGCATGACCGTCATGCAAAGAAACGGGAGGAGATACAACGTGGTACTCAAGTCGGTGAAGTACGTGCCCAAGTTATGGGTCAATCTACTGAGCATCAACAAGGCTCTCGAAAGCGGATTCAACATCAGCAACCTCGGCGTCATCATGACCCTGAAGAAAGGCAAGGCCCGCATCACCTTTGACCGCATCATGGCGACTCACAGCGGGTTCGTTTGCGGAGTGACCATGGTGAACAACGCCAAGACGGACGACCAAGCTCATGTTGGCGTGTCAACCGACGCACCAGTCGACATCAACACAATCCATAAAAAGTTAGGCCACGTTGACGCGTACACCATCTCTCGAACAGCAGGGAGGTACGGCTGGAACGTGACAGGAAAACTGAACGTGTGTGTTGACTGCGCGATTGGGAAATCGCGACAGAAACCGATGTCGAAATCGACTCAACAACGAGCGAAAGGAGTCGGGGATCGATTGTTCATGGACACATCAAGCGTTCAGACACACAGCCTGGGAAGGGGCAAATACTGGCTTCTTGTGATCGACGATTACAGTGACTACTGCTGGAGTTACTTCATCACAGAGAAAAGCGACGTGGGGTCGAAGATGCTTTTGTTGTTCCAATGGCTCCAGGCGAATCAGCGAGTAACGGTTCAAAATGTCAGATGTGACAACGCAGGAGAGAATCGTTCTACAGAGAAACTCTTACTTAACAAGGGATTCGCCCCAACCTTCGAGTACACTGCGGCATCGACTCCCCAACAGAACGGTCGCGTCGAAAGGAAATTCGCGACACTCTACGGCAAAGTACGCGCCATGCTGAACCAAACCCATCTACCAAAAACAACGCGAGGGAAGCTGTGGGCAGAGGCTGCTCACACGGCAACGCAGCTGGAGAACATCATTGGCACGAAGTCAAGGGAGCCAGCGTGTATACTGTTAAACGGAAAAGTCCCGAAGTATGCAAATGACCTGCGTGTGTTCGGCGAGATGGGGATGGTACACATCGGTGGACAGACTATCAAGGCCAAGCTAGACGACCGCTCCAAACCTGCCATGTTCGTGGGATACGGAGAGTCGCACGCGAAAGGAGTGTACCGCATGATGAACCTTGCTACCTCGAGAATCCTGATGACTCGAGACGTAACATGGTTGAATAAGTCGTATGGAGAGTTCAAAGGTATTAAGGATGCCAGCAGATCCAGAGTGATGAACGCAGACGACGACGACTCCTCATCAAGAGACTCGCCTCCAGAGAGAGGAGTGACTTGGCTTCGTGAATCGGACAGTATGAGTAATATAGAGACCGATGACGATGACCAGCGCAGCAGAACCAGAGAACAAGGAGATTCAGAAGATGCTGCGGTAGAGCAGGACGACCTGCTACCCGTCCAGGAGGATCAGGAACCAGACGAAGACGTCGGCGATGAATCCGGAAGGGACGAGGATGGAAGGAGCGAGGAAAGAACGGTAGAGCAAGAACCGCCCTCGACTCCAGTCGCAACACCTGTTGCGTACGTACCAAGAATGGTCAGAGATCTCGCAGGGTATAACAATTCGCCCGTTCCTAAGGAGGACAGAGACTACGGATCCAGCGAAGCATCGGAATCTGACGAGGAGAAGCAAGAGACTGCCCAAGAGACAGAAGCCGAAACAGCGGCGACAGAGGGGCCGAGCTTCCATACAGACGGGTCGATGTTCAACAGAGACGTCGCAGGGATGATGATAGACACCACTCACGGAAAGATGAGATTGGATGACTTCATCGCTGCGAGCCAAGTGACGAACGATCGAGTCAGACCCGAGCAAGCAAGCGTAGCTATGATGCTAGACCCTACCACCTTCGAAGAATGCTGGGACCATGCAGATCCCGAGAAGAGAAAGAAGTGGAGAGAGGCCATCAATAAGGAGTTCAACGATATGACCAGAAGAGGAGTATGGGAGAAGATCAAGAGGAACCGAATGCCGAGGGATCGGCGATGCGTGAAGACCAAGTGGGTATTCAAGGAGAAGAGGAACGGAGTCTTCCGGGCCAGACTCGTCGCCTGCGGCTACTCACAGATCGCAGGAGTGGACTTCTCAGCACACCACGCACCAGTGATTCATGATGCAACCTACCGCATCATGCTCACTATGAAGATGCTACTGCACATGGATAGTATGATCATCGACTTCGAGACAGCATTCTTGCATGGAGAACTTGACGAAGAGATCTACATGCAATGCCCAAAGGGGATGAGGCATGAGGCCGACGAATGCTTGCTGCTCAAGAAGACCATCTACGGACTAGTGCAGAGCGCCAGACAATGGAACAAAAAGCTGGTCGACATTCTACTCAAGCTGGGATTTCGACAGAGCAAAGTGGATCCATGCCTTCTGATTCGGAATCAGGAAGGGAGACTACTGCTGATAGGCACCTACGTCGACGACTGCCTATGCATCGGAGAAAAGGAGGAGTTGAAGCAACTGACCATCGACATCAAAGCTGAGCAATTCGGAATCAAGGTGGAGAACGACCTCGAAGACTACCTCAGCTGCAAGATCATCTTCAACAACGATCAGTCGAACTGTTGGGTGAACCAGCCACACATCATCAAGAACATCATCGATACATTCAAGGATGACGTGCTGACTCTACAACGATACGGAACTCCAGGAACACCAGGACAGGGTATCCAGAGAAACAGCGACCTACCCAAAGTGGACAGTGACCGACACAGCAGATACCGAAGCGGAGTAGGTATGCTGCTATACTTGGTGAAGCACTCGCGACCCGACATTGCGAATGCGGTGCGTGAGCTCACCAAAGTATTGGACGGACCATCAGCTGCAGCATACAAGGAGATGCTGCGAGTAATGAAGTTCGTATCGGACACGAGGGACTACGGACTACGAATGCAACCAACCCCGCTGGAGAATGACGCATGGAAGATCGAGATCTACGCAGACAGCGAGTTTGCGGGAGACAAGGATAACCGGATCAGTGTCGGAGGACATCTCGTCCTACTGCAAGGGGTGCCCATCGTATGGAGATCGAAGGCACAACGAAGTGTAACTCTCAGCTCGACAGAGGCGGAATACGTCGCGCTGTCAGAAGCAGGAAAAGAGATTCGCTTCCTCACGCAGCTAATGGAGGACATCGGGTTGACGATCACCAAACCAGTGGATGTGTACGTGGACAATGTGGGGGCTATCTTCATTGCCTCCAATCCGTCGACATCAGCGCGAACGAGACACATCGATATACGACATCATTTCACTCGGGAGCTGATAGACAACGGAGAGGCACGAATTCAATTTGTGCGCTCAGAGGACAACATCGCAGACGGCTTCACCAAGAACACAAAGAAGGAGATCTACGATAGACACAAAGGGAGCATCATTCAATTGAGATCGACCATGGATTAATGGGACAGAAGAGATGAGTGCAAGAGCGAGACAAGGGAGTGAGACGAGAGACGATTTGTGTGTGTGAGTGAGTATGGTGGTGCGACAATGGAAGGGTGTCAGGAATCGGGGGTACGACTTTGCAAAGATACCGTATTCTACCGCAGCTCCCATGAGAACTGACCGGAACCGGAATGGTATTAAGTGCGAAGATACCCACGATTGCCGCAACCCCCAATAGCATCTCCCAGACAAACCGCAACCTAGCAATCGACCAATTGCACTCGGACAGCCCAATGGCCTTACCTGTCTTATGCGACATCCAAGCACCCTCATCCAGTGGCCTACTCGGCCATGTCCCGATAACGGTCGGGAACGGAGAGATCTATGACGATGGCAACACACCAGCCCTGAGTGAATCGAATGAGCGCGACAACCAATATATCTGAACAAGTCGACGCGTCCCTGAGAACCTAATGTGAGAAAGCGAAACAGAGGCGATCCCTATTCACCCAAGACCACGATCCAAATGACAATAAGTTCCAAGCATCCAAAGGCAACCATCGAGATGACCGGAGGGAGGAACCGAAATGAAGTGGGACCAGTGAGGTGACAAGAGACCGAAGGAGAGGTACCTACAGGTCTATGAGTATGAACTTGACGAATGTAGGTGCTCTCCAATCCTCAGCCAAGCAAGCGATGAACCACGATGAAAGCAAGATGAAGATGCAGACGAAAGGAGCCAAGCTGAAGGGTGTAATCTCGGGTGGCTACTGCAGATCATGCTTGTTGTGAATTTGGAATCGAAAGGAGATGAGCATGTTGTGCTCACAGTTCTAAAACGGTACAGACTGATAACAGATTAGTCTACTACTATAACCCCGGATTTCCAACAACAACCTTCCCATTCCATAGTAGAGCCTCCACAGCGATAGCAGCAGTATCCGCAACGACGACGGCAACGATCACATCCGCAACCATTTTCGACGCGCGCAGACCGGAATGCCGTGAGAACATTCTTGAAAATGAACGCCGCAAACGAAACGATGTTCTTCCGGCCGTCGTGGCTGTCCGTGGAGTCCTGCGGCCTCCTTCTCCTTGTCATCAGCGAGCTGTTGCACGCAGTGATGGGTGTCTTCCTCAAGCTCTGTTCCAGCAGCGGGATTCCGTCCACGGAGCTGGTCCTGATACGGTCGCTGGTCGAGGCAGTCTTCATCGTGATACTTCTCTGCGCCACGATGCCAAAGTCGGTTGCGCATGGCGGCGCTCACTATGAGTACGTCTCCAACCACAATGCTCAGTTGAGGAGGCAGGCGGAAGGCGACGGCGAAACTGGAATGCCTGAGAGCATGGAATCTTCCACGACCACAGCTCTACTTCCGCAGCGTCCACTCCTCTTCACGCCGTTCGGAGGCACACGCAAGGTCCAGAAGATCGTCGTCATCCGCGGCATCGTCGGGGGCATCACCTTCATCATGTACTTCGCCACGCTGAAGCTGCTACCGCTGGGAGACGCCATGACGCTGCTCAGTCTCAGCCCCACCTTCACGATCTTCCTGGCAGCCATGTTTCTTGGAGAACCGATCCTTCCTTCTCATTGTGTGGCAACGTGCTTCAGTCTCGCAGGCGCGATCTGCATCGCTCGTCCGTCCATCATCTTCGGCGCCGACGAAGGCGACTCATGGATTGCCGACTCGCCCTACTACTGGGTTGGTTACATCACCGCCATCTTGGGCAGCATAAGCGGCGCTGGAGCCATGGCGTTGATGCGCGGCGCCGGAACGATGGGCGTGCACACATTGCAGTTGGTGTGGTCCTTCCTCGTCTTCAGCCTCTTCAACGCGGTCATCTTCGGGCACATGGCATGGGTGCAACGCATCGACGGAGTCTGGTCCATGCACCGGGATCCCAAGATCTGGATCTACCTCGCTGCCATGGGATTGGTCGGCACCGCGGCCCATGTCTTGTTGAACTTTGCCGCGCGACTGGCACCGGCGGGAATGAGCAGCATCGTGCGCAGCTCCAACATCGTCTGGGCCTACGTCTTTGAAGTCGTCGTCTTTCAACAAGTTCCGCAATCGACGACGTGGGCGGGTGTGTTGTTGATCTTTGTCTCCTTGGCGATCATCGCGTTTCAGAAATGGCGGGATGATCGGGAGAATCGGGAGGTGGCGGTGGTTCATGAAGGATACAGGTTACTCACTGATGGCAGTTCTGACATTGATGGTGTGGGCGCTGATGAAACGAGGCGTCAAGGCGAGAATGAAGCAGCGCCATCGACGATACAAGAGACTGAAAATGGCGGCATATCGTAGCCGTCGTTCGTAGAAACTGATCCAATAGTCAATTGGTGCTGCTCTCTCTTGTCGAGATGTACATGTGAGTATATGTCGAGATGTACGAGTATATGTGCATCGTTCACCCGCTATTCTCTCATACGCACTTGGACGGTATAACTACATTCGTGTCGATAGTATACTGTGATTCGTCAGAATTACAGGGGAAACGGAACACACGAAAAGGGGCAAGATTTCTGGAGGAAATTTGCAAATGACGATTTCTGAGAGAATTGGAAGATCGTCCGTCCATCCATCAATGGTACCAAGAGAATCTCGAGGTACTTCCCAACTAAACCTCAGATGACGATATCATCTGACAGACCACTGCATCACCAATGGAACGTGACATCTGGAGAGCAGAAGGACGCCTACTGACGTCGACAGGATGTCATCGTGTCACCACGTCGACATCTGTCTCCAAGTCAGAGCAGGAGGCGAAGATCCGATGACCGAAGGACATCAGCATCATGGATACAGAAGGTGAACTTCAAATGGCGAGTACTCATGGAGTAGGAGCCAGTACTGAATGAACGGAGTGTCGAATACGGAGTACGTATCGAACACGGAGTATCGTGTGCGACGAGCACACGATGTTGAGAGAGAGAGAATACAGAGAGGAGCGAGAGAGCATCTCGCGTACCGACTCATAGTCGGAGACTGAATCTACGAAACAGATTGAAGCACCGAGAGCATCGGGCAAGAGAACGGCGTACACCGAGAGCATCGGAGTAGCCAAGTAATGAAATAGCAAACAGACGACTATCAACCAACACCATCTTCCACGATCGTAGGTTACCGTGCGCGGAACTTGCCAACACTCTCTCTCGTTTAGTGATCTGCGGGCTATCTATCGTGTACATAGTCGTAAGAGAAGACTAGCTATTATACGATAGAGGGATGCGGCAGCACCGAAGATTGTACTGGTAGCTCTGCATGCCCACATCTCCGGATTGCGGACAGACGCGATTTTGGCGCCAAGAAATCAGATCTGTCTCCACTCTCGCACATCACAATCCCATCACAAACCCATCACAATCCACACAGAGAATCAATCGATGAGCAAGAGCACACCATTGCATAGCTCGTACCACAGGCTATGGCTGATGGTTGCACGCGATATCTTCTTTGGAATCGATCCGCATCAGCCTGCTTCAGACATCCTGCGTTCATCATTGCGTTTGCGCTGCTGTGGATGGATTCCATTGCCGCATTGACCATGAATTGCCAGACATCATCATCATCTGCTCGTACGATGGCATGTGACGAATCCATCGGTTGGCTTCGCAAGCCAGCGATTGTGTGGCAGAAAAGATCCACAGGAGACTTGTCCAGTTCAGAAGACGAAGCATTGCCTTGCTACTGGAGAGACCTGGCCTTTCTGACGACCCCGCTTCACAATGGGACAGATGCAGCAGAATCGGTGGATGGGATGGCGATGTCAACGCCGATGCAAAGCCATCAACGTACGAGTGTTGCGATCACGTACCAGACGTTGATCTATGCAACGGCGCATCTCGTCATTCAATTGAGACAGAAGATCCGCCAATGCGCGCCGCTTCCTTCATTCGACGAGAACATTCCATCCATCGGTTTGCCCATCGCCGTTGCCATACCGGAAGGTCCGCTCCTGCCCCTCGTCATCCTCGCGGTGCATTGTCTCAATCATCCCTTCCGACTTGGGCAACGCGATGGCGCAGCGTACCACGGGCACGCGGTCATGATTCCGATCGAGCCCAGCCAAGACGCGAAACAGAGGATCGCGCATATGATGGAGGATTCGAGGCCGTTGCTGGTGCTGTCCACGTCGCAAGGCGGTGCCGACTATCAGATTCTCCGATCTATTGTTCATCGTGACGCTGGAAACAGCAATGGCAACGCAGCTGTCGAAGGGCGGATCAAATCAACTTCATCGGCACGTTACATGCCCGCCGAAAAATCACACCTCGTTGACTTGCACCAGCTATGCCAGAGCATACCGTCGATCAATTCAGACATTGAGCATCAGATCTACGAAGTCTTTCGAGTTGAATTGGACTCCAACAAGAAAGGCAAGGCACACGGCGATCAGATTTCTCTGAAGCTGGCGATCAACTTCCTTGCGGATACATGGGATGGTCCAGATCGAATGGACGGCAGCAGTGCGTCCACTATCTCGGCAGAAACGCATACGATACCGAACGACATCGCGTCTCACAATCGGCTTTCGCATATGGTCTACACGTCCGGCACAACGGGATGGCCGAAGGGTTGCATGTCCTCCATCCAGTCGTTGGACAACTACCTGCGTGCCAAGAACGAAGCGCATTCTGTCACATCCGAATCTACGGTTCTGTTGGCAAGTGCGCTGTCCTTCGATCCATGCATGTCCGATGTGTTGGCCACCTTCCTATGCCAAGCGACGCTGGCCATCGCGCCACGATCGAGGCTCGTCAGTCATCTCTCACAGATCCTTTGGCAGCTGCACGTCACGCACTTGCTGTGCACGCCGACGTTGTTTCGTTTGGTCCAGGAGCCGCCCTCTGCGTTTCCGCAATTGCGGACGTTGGCGTTGGGTGGCGAACCCATTCCGGCATCTATCCGGCGTGTTTGGGGAGCGGGCGCAACGGCAACGAGCAAGACGGAATGTAAGCTGTTCGCCACGTACGGTGTGACGGAAGCATGCGTATATCAAACCATGGGAGAAGTGTGCCATTCGCCATCATTGCCAGCGTCGCCATCGCCATCGTCTCACGCTCAAGCCGTCACGAGCAATCAAGCGAAGGCTGCGACGCGGGCCACCGGAAAAGGGTTCGTTGGACTACCGTTCTCAGGCATGCAAGTGCAGATCTATGTGGAAGCAATTCAAGACAGAATCGTTGCCGTTGCCAACAGTCCTGATAGATTCGGAGAGATTGTGCTTTCTGGCAACCAACTGGATGAATTCTCCGGATACTGGAATCGCGATGACTTGCATCACAAATTCATTTGCGAGACTCAATCTGCTGCAACGCGGTGCTTCTATCGAACAGGCGACAGGGGATACGTCGACCACGATGGTAGCATCCATGTGATGGGGCGAATCCAAGGCGAGGAAGGCATGATCAAGCATAATGGTGTTCGGATCGAGCTAAACGAAATCGCTGCGGCCATGGAGGAGTGGCCAGGCACGTCATCAAGCATCGTGCAAGGCTGCGTCGTCGTGGCGCGTACGGTTCCATTGCATCAAGGGTCCGAACAGAGCGGCGCTTTCCATGACGATGGAGATGGCGCCATTGGCAGTGACGACGATACGAAGACAGAACTTCATGCCTACGTCGTGCTCACGGATTCCTGTCTCCGTAGCATGGGGGTTCGATTCGATTCATCAAGGAAGCAGCCGCCGGCCTATCTCATCAGTCCCAGCCCCCTCTGGGCACTACTTCGCGCAGCATGCCTGTCCAGGATCAAATCGGCATGTGTGCCGTCGAGCTTCGTGCTGATCTCCCAAATACCACTATCACCAACGGGCAAGAGAGACAACGGGCAGTTACCTCGGTTGCAGGACTGTCTCAAGTTTAACTTTGCCAAGCAAGCCAACAGCAGCATCGGAAACGATACTTGCGATGACGACGAGAACAGCGGTGACGATGAAGGGAGTACGCCACTGGCAGAATACGGCAACACGGGAAGGCTCATCGCCGAACAAATCATCGAGTGTCTGAATCTGCAACAGTGCCAACAATCCATGCTCACCATCAATGCCAGCTTTGGCATGCTCGGGGGAGACTCCCTGGCCGCGACGCGGATCACGCGTGCCCTGTACGCAATGCATCACAACATCAACAACACTCGGCATCTCGGTGGAGAATACGGAACATTGGAGGGACCCTTCAATGTTGTTCATATCCTTCGCGCGACGAAGCTGAAGCATTACATCGACATGCTTGATGATCATAACGTTTGCAGCCACGCTTGGGATCATGAAAAGCAAAGTGGGACAGCTGATTCCGCGACCCAAACATCATCGCCGTCGCCAATGGCAACCACAGACGTTGCATCGCCGCATGACGCCGAACAACAGCGACTGTACGACGCGCTGCTGCAGGCGTGCACCTTGCAACAGACGGACGTCGCCATTGGACTGCTGCAGTTCGGCGCCGACCCCAACTGGGGCGCGCACGGTGGACGGTTGGGCAAGACCTCCGGCCGCATCGCGCAGAAGCAAACCTTCCGATCCAGCCCCCTGCACCTGGCCGCGGCGAAGGGCGATGCGCGTCTCGTGCACAAGCTCCTCGCCTGCGACGCCAAATGGAACACGCCGGATGCATCGGGATTGTATCCGCTGCATTTGGCGGCCGCCTCCAATTCTCGATTGTTGCGGACGGGGCTTGTCGATACCAACGAAGACGATCAGGAACGTCTGGATTGCGTGAAGATGCTTCTGCAGAGCGGATCCCCCATCAAGATGAGGGACGGCAACAAGCAGAGCGTGTTGCACTGCGCCGCCCGAGCCGGGCACACCGCGATCGTGGAGTACGTGATGCAGGAACGCATGCACGACGAGGACGCGAATCCAAGCGATCATGACTTCAATTGCTTCGATCGCTGGTACAGAACGCCTGCGCATTGGGCCGTGCTGAATCGCCATGTGGAGTCCTTGGCCGTCCTGCTGCAGCACGGCTGTCACCCCGATCCGCCGAAACCCAAGGTGAACAGGAAATCCAGCGCCGCCGTCGAAAGTCCGATGGAGATGTGCGAACGTATCCATGGCGATGATTCCGAAGTCGGACGTCGCATGATGGATCTGTTGATGAAAAACCAGCGCGGAATGGATTGATGTGGATTGATGTGGACAGAGCAAAGGTATTACGCACGCTTGCTCCTACAGATTGAGTGCGCCAAGGGTCGCTGTGTTTCGTGATGGCTCACGGAGATCAAGAACGAATGTTCGAATTGTTGACATCATTAGTCGAACGAGTCAACGCTACGAAGACAATCAGAAGCGTTGGGAAAAAGAGAAGCACGAGGAACACAACAGACTTCAAGAGGTCAATAAATCCTTCGAGACAACCCAGGATCAGACACGCACGCCACAGCATAAGGCCCCATTCAGCGAAGTCGAGTATTATTCTGCGGATTTGAGATACTGAAACGTGATATTTTTAGATATCAATTTTTCGTCTTGTCCATTAGGTTTAGATATATTTCGCTAGCTTCTACGACACAAATACATGGCTGGCTTGTCCTCACCGTGGACGAAAATGGTGACGTCATTGACGGTCGATGCCAGACTGAGATGGTATCCAGCAGCCTCGATGGTGATGTTGTGAAAGGTTCTGTCAGTATCTGTACGGGAGGATGTGTGTGTGTGTGTGTGTGCTAATGATGGATTTATGGGAGGAGACTGTCTCCGTTGTCACTCTTCAGAGGCGGAGGCTGCGGACGTCTGTCCTGCGCACGTATGCCAACACCCCCCCCCCCCCCCACGCTGGAAGATTTCCAGCGGGAAAAATTGCTCTGACCGAGCGACGCCCATCATGGTCTTGAGCGAAAGACGGGCGGAAGCGACCCATTATCAAGTCAGTATGGCGGAAAAAGAGAACCGACGGCGTCTGTTTGGTGCATGCATCCGCTGCGTTGAGATCGGATGCGACGTCCTCGATAAGAATAAGATCCCGATCCACCCAGTCACTGACCGCGAAGGTTCGGATATCAATATGTCTCGAATTCCGTGTAGGCTGACTTGCGTTGGCCATCATGCGTGCTCCTCGATTGTCCTCGAAAATGAGAGTGGCGTGTTGCTGCGACACCCCGATCTCATCGAGGATGGAACGAAGCCACAGAGCCATGCGACCAGCATCGCTGGCAGCGACAAACTCGGCTTCGGAGCTGCTGAGGGACACGGTCGGCTGAACACGAGTCTTCCACGCGACGGCAGCGCCGCCGAACATGAACATGATGCCGGTGACCGAGCGCCGATGGCAAATATTGGAGCCCCAGTTGGCGTCCACGTATCCATAGACCGTGGAGAATCGGACTGTCTCATGATTGTCCACGTTGTGCGAAACGTCCTCAGGTGGTGAAAGGGGCAGCGGCACGGGGATGACTGGAAGTTCGGGCAGGGGCGATGGCCGCCAGTACGTGATTCCAAGTTCCCTTGTGGCAGCAATGTATCGGAAGAGGTACTTGACCGCCTCATAATGGATCTTGGCTGGGTTGATGGAAAACTGGCTGAGCTTCACCACGGGGAATGATATGTCCGGACGGCATGAAACCATGGCCCAAATTAGTTCACCAATGGCCTGCCGATAACTGAAGAACGATGTCTGTAGTTGTTGCCGCTCGCCTTCAGTAGCTGGGACGTCCGCACTGTCCAGTTGTCGAATGTACCCGTTGTCCGCGCGCATGGGGAGTCGTTGCGACGACCGCAGATCTTGCCATCCATGCTTCTGGAGCACCTTGTTCAGATAGGTGGTGCAGTGTACTGTCACATGTGATCGGCCCTGAGTGAGGTCAAGCCCATTGTAGTGGGAGAAGAGTCCATGCCGAGTGATTGGTTGATTGAGTTGCTCGTCAAGCAAATCACAGAACGCGACGTAGGTGTTCTGTCGTGATGTGGCAACTGCGAAGTCGTCGACTTGCCGGAGTATGTAGACACGCTCACCACGGATGAGTCCAGTGTAAAGGCACGGGGCGTGCGTGGTGGATGTCAGGCCCATGCGCTTCATGATCCCATTGACATGGATGCTCCATTGTTGAGGCGCCTCAGGATGACCCTGTAGGTTCTTGAGAACGGGCACAACATGGCCACGAGGAATGGTAGCACCATGCTTCTGCTCCCACCACGAACGGAATTGATCGTCCTCCTTCATGTAGTATTGTTGCGTGCTGGCCGGAGCTTCAGCAAAAGCATTGGCGACGTCAGCTCCAAAGATGAGCATGCGTTGGACGGCAGCAATAGCAACAAGGATGCGAAATTCAGTGAGATCCGGCGTGGCAGCGTAGGTATGACCAAAGACACGGACGTTGCCTCCTCGGGTGGAACCATCGCAGACTGCGCGGGCCTTCTTGCGGTTGTTCTCATGGGTCTTCACAACATACACCCACACCCAATTGAACACTGCTGCACCGGAAGGAGCATCCACTGGATCACCGAACATCCCTTGATGGTGGTACTGCTCCATCTGCTTGAACTCCGCAGCTTGCCACTCATCCCAGTCATCCCGCAGCAACAACTTGCGCCGAGTGAGCTTGGGAGCATCAGTGACAGCGCGAGCCTGCGGCGATATCCGTTGAAGGATGTCCTGGACATGTCGAAGTTGGTCGAAGTAGAGCTGCGGGACACCCTGCTGTGACAGCGCGTTGCGTGCTTCATCAAAAGCGAAGATCGCGACGATCGGACCCGCCTTGCGTTGCCGCGCACTCGAGATGACGTGAACGACTTCATCACCACTGGAAATGTCGTTGCCATCCAGCGTGAGCAAATGTGCAGACCGTAGACGTGACCGCCATCGGGGAATGCGAGCAGCCGGAGTGCCAGGTGTACATGTCTGCAGTTGCAGCCGCCCTCGCGCATCGTCGTGCACAAGTACCAGTCCAGCGCACGGGTCCGAGCCAGACACCTCAATGTCTTGTGCGAAGGGAAAACCGAAAGGTTCGCTCGCCATCTCCAGCGATCGCGCAAAGCGACGAATGGTGGAAGAGCATGCTGCAGCGGCGGCGTGCAACTCTGAATCACCGCATGCCACGCATGACTCGACCAGGACGCTGTGTCCACCGGAACCGCCGACTGGGACACGATCACCCTTCACTGGGACCGATGCGTCAACGCCATGAGGTGCGTGAAATCCCAGCTCGAACAAAAGCTGCGGTCCTGGAGGCCGACTGCTGGATGTGAAGTGAGCTTCGTCGAACACAATGTTGCCAGCAGTCTTGATGCGGCCAGAGTCAAGGTTGTAGTATCGATGAAGGGTTGGTGTTGCAGTGTGCCCCACGAAGACGCCATTGTAGGTATGTATGTTGAGCTTCGCAGGCGGATGCCCAGGCTTTCGAACAGTGACGCGGGATCCAAAGACATGCAGGTGCTGAAGATCAGGCTTGACCCCATGCTGTAGCTCGTACGGCGTTTTGGAGATGGACGCATGCCACAGCCGGTTCTTCAAGTAGACCGAATGCACAAGTGCAAGGGCCCAAAACTGTGGCTTGAGACCAGCCGAGTATAGCAGAGCCCTCGTCATGACGCCAAAGGTGCGGTTCAGTCGCTCCACTTTCCCATTCATCCAGGAGCAGCCAGCGCCAGTGGGTTCAAGGTTGTACCCGGCATCACGGACGGCCACTTGGAAAGCCCCAGATTGAGCGAGCTCGCCGCCAGTGTCCACTTGTACCGCGCGATGACCTGTGCGCCGACCAAAATCACCCAGGAGCTCAGTGAAGATCTCAACTGGAGGTGATCTGTCCTTGGTCAGGAACACCCAGGTGTACCGCGTGTATGCATCAGTGACGAGCAGGTACAACGTGAACCCCTCAAGGGATAGCACAACGCGGCGATGAGTACCTTTGCCACGAAGTTTGGCAGCGCCATAAGCCTCATTGGTAGCACGCATGAAACCAAAGTCGGCATGGAAGCGAGCGCCTGGATGTGGCTCGACAAAATCCACGTTGGGTCCACGAGCTGCCTTCTGCCGATGAGCCTGGCTGCACGTCTCGCAGTGCCGCATAGGATGTGCACTCGACCGCAGCTTGCCAGGCATGCCAGTAGCATGTGCCGGGAGCTTCTCCAGCTGTGACATGCCAGGGTGCCCCAGGCGCATGTGCCAAAGCTCGGCCTGCAGGGCGGGCGACGAAGTCTGGATGGAGAATGCCATGGGCGACCGAGTGGCGTCACCAGTGAAGAAGTACAGCCCATTTGACTGGGTCATGGATGCAAAGCAATCGCCACGCGCACCATGGAACGTGAGGGTGGCACCACTTGAGTCGGACGCAAAGGTGAACCGTTGGAAGTCGTTGTCGCTCTGCCGCACAATGGACTGTGGCGAGATAAGCGTCTCAGCCAGATGAGGGCATAGCGCAGTGCGGACGGAGATGGAAGACCCTTCACATGTGGGCACGTCCAGGAAGCCTTCACCAGGGCACACCATGGACTTGGCATGGGCATCGGCAGCCGCAAGCATGAGTGGCGACGGGAATGGTCGGTAACCCCGCAAAACCTCCTTGTATGGGGTAGCACTCACATTGGCGCCGATGTCACACTGGCCCATTCCATTGAAGGGATTCCAAGCCCGGACTCCAGGTCCATCAGTGCGAGCGGCATGGATGTGGCAAGCCCTGACCACGGCATATCCCACAAGCTTGAGTGGTTGGATTGCCGAAGCAGCAGGTAATGAAAGCGCGGAAACCTCATCATTGCGATGACCTGCTGGTTTCCCGCTGTAGCGATCGTTGGATAATGGCCGCTCACCAGAGAGTTCGCTTACTCCTGGCTGGCAGTCCAAAAATCCTGATCGACGGACTCGAGCACCTCATCAGACACCATGAGGCCAGCGAGGGACTCGTGATCCTCATTGCCAAAACGCTGGATGGCCCAAGCATTCGCCTTGAAAGTCTGCTTGGTGAAGTGCCCGTGGAACTTGTCGCGCATGCTGGCCGCATAATCAGGGTGAGATGTGGCGAACTAGGTCATGTGCGCATGGCGCCCAAAAGTCTTGCATGTGTCCTTGGTGTGGCCCATGTTGCAGCAGGCGTCACAGAAGGCACCAGGCATGGGTTTGTAGAATGCATGCTGGCGCCGTTCTGGACGCTGCCCGCGGCCACCACCATCATTGCGCCCTTGGCTGCGCGTGTTGACGCGATGCGCGACACCCCGTGTAGGAGTCTGGGGAAGATCGGCAACCTCCTGCCCAAGTTGCTCCACGCGTAGGTTGAGCGGAAGCTCCCGGGCCGAGGCGACACCACGAACCGCGGTATGAAAGTGCCCCAGCTCGTACCCATGGCCACGGAGCTCCTCAAGGAAGTGGCGGGTGAGTTCCAGCTGAGAGATGTGGCGGCGAAACACAAGGCTCTCCACAAGCTGATAGCTGAGAAGCTGCTCAGCATACGTGGCCACCGAGCCATGGAACGCCGGCGCCTTGTGGACCTGTGTCTGCACCGCATCGTACGCGCCAGAGAGCAGAGTGTGCAGGAACACGTACACCGACAGCCGATGTGGCATGATGCCGATGCTGCTGGTGTACTTCAGGCAAAGCGCCGCATGCTCCAGGTTGATGATGCCGTCGGCCTGTAGCTTAACCACCAGCTGATCATTCATGGCAAAGACACGGGGACCGTGAACATTGCGCGGAATGACAGAGGTGGACGGCTGGAAGGAGTTCAGCGGGCAAAAGTGCAAGTCTGCGCGCGCGGCAGCAGCCTGGAACTGGCCGTACCAGTTGAACACGGCGGTTGGCGAGTCGTCCTTCAGGGGAAGACGCCACTTGTCCCACGCCGGGCCGACACCGTAGTCCAGACGCTCGAGAGCGGGTGGAACCTCGTAGGTACGATGCCGACGGAACGCAGGGCTGGCGTTAGCCACAGAGTAGTCCACGCCAGAGTCGGTGACGTAGTCGAAATCCGTGGTCTCACGACGAGGACTCTCGAAGCCAGCAGGCGGGAGAGTATGCGAGTCCACAGCAGGAGCAGTAGAAGCCGCACCATCGCCGGGCGTGTCGCCGTCGCGAGGAGTAGGACCATCTTCAGGTGGCACGGCCGCAGCAGGATCGGCCACCTTGGAGATGTCCACGACCTCGTCGCCCGCGCGTAGACCTGTGTTACCAGCGCGCGAAGCGACAGAGGCCACCGACATGGGGACGGAGCGGAAGTCGGGAGGGATCGGATTCTCGAGGCGCATGAAAGGGCGGAACTCGCACGCCGAGAGGTTGGATGCCCATTGGTCGTCAGCTTCGCCGGTCTTCAAATACCACGCGCGAAGGCGCCACAAGTGCCGCACATGAAGCGGGCTCGTTGCAGACCACGCGCAGAGGCACTCGTGAAAGCTATCGTCGGGCGCGTAGAAGAGGTCGTAGAGCTCGTCGTCAGAGCGCACCTGCAGCTCCTCCATGGCGGCCGGAAACCACTTCCATCCAAGACGAAGCGAAATGGTTTGAGCGGTTGTCACCGTCGCAGCGGGTGGAGCGGTGTCATCAGCGGGGGCCATGGTAGAGAGTGGAACGAAGTGCGGAGCGAAGAGAGGGTGACGAGAGGGCATACAGCTCGAGGCCAGGGAATGAAACGTCCTGAAACGAAGAGCACGAAGAAAGGAGAGGATGTGATCACAATAGCGTGAAACAAGCCATAACCTGTCAGTATCTGTACGGGAGGATGTGTGTGTGTGTGTGTGTGTGTGCTAATGATGGATTTATGGGAGGAGACTGTCTCCGTTGTCACTCTTCAGAGGCGGAGGCTGCGGACGTCTGTCCTGCGTACGTATGCCAACAGGTTCAGTGTTACGTTCATTCCTTGTGTTGTCGATGGTTTGGCTCTGGTGTGCGTTACCTGGGATGTCAAACAGCACGGTGTTGGTGGTGGCATCCCTACACGTCCACTTCCACGTTCACGGCAATAGCAACACATGCGAATATGACACAACATAATATTATATCATATAGTATCATATAATAAAACAGTATTGTGTTATGGAGCATAACACCAGGGACCAGGAAAACAAATACAGTAGAAACATGTAAAGATAGTATTCTACAAAATGAATGCAAACACCGAAACAGCACCGACGTCAACGGGTGTCAACCGTAGAAAAGATACAGAAGTGAGGCCAACAGCAGCGACAATGGCAGGCAAAGCAATGGTAAATCATAAGGAGACTGCCAACGGCATACGCGGAGGAGGACAGTCACAAACAAGGGCTGTCAAGACCATGCCAATGAAGGCTGGGAGCAAGAAACAGGATAAGATGCTGACACTTGTGGAAGGAGAAAACGAGGCAGGAGTCTCCATTGCACGTAAGACAACGACAAGCATGTGGAAATATCTGCCAGGAGAAATCCACAAGGTAGCTGCTTTGTTCTCCTACCATGAAGTGATGGCAGAGGAAGGCAGGTCGATCCATATCCTGGTGAAAGGGATGATGAATCAACGATAAAGGTGGACCGGGAAGGCGACTGTGAAAACAGGACACACCATCCCGGTGCAGGAAGTGCAGGTGTTCATCAGCATGGTCATCGATGGAAGAAAAAAATTCGGTGTAGCGCAAGTGCCCAAAACAGACGAATGACGACAGCAGATCCAACAACTTGCTGCTGACTTGAGCATGACAGATCCAAACATGATGCTGAAAGACATGATGATTCCCAATTCAGGAGGGCTCCTGAGGAAGACTGAGATCACCATTGCGCGGAGAGCGGCTGTGAATGTGTTGGTGTCACGGTACCCAGACATCACGTTCGTTCCCCAAGGCAAAGATGCGGTAATGGGGGAAACCGAAAGCAGCATGATGAGCACAACAGCAAAAGGGAGCGGAAAGAAGCGAAAGACGAGAGATAGCGACATCGTCCAACCAAGAAACCTCAAGCAGAAGAAAATCAAATTCATGATCAGCACACCAACCGCGATAGAGGTGGAGGGACAGCGTTTGGCAAAGGCGATGGAGCACAACACAAGTAGTGAGAGTGAGGAGTCCGACGAAGATGAGGAGTCATGCAAGAGTGAAGGGAGCACAAGCAGTGCGAAAACGGATGAAGACAGTGATAGCAATGCATCCGTGGAGAGCAAGACCACGCATACGCTGAAGAAAGGCATGGTAGTGAAGAGATTTGACATGACAGTACTGGTCAAATCAGGCGGCAATCCAGTGAAGAGGTATCTGAAGCCACTTAAAAATGGCTAGGGGCGCTCAAGGATCACGACGGCACAATCTTTCTCATGGTGTGGAAGGTGCAAGACACCACCGAGGTGATCAGCAAAGCCAACCAATTTCCAACAACTGAGAAGGAGCTGATGGTGTACGTGAGCAGGATGAAGGCAACATTGAATGGTCGAACACTGGTGGCACAAGTGCGTATTGCTATGACATGTGATCCAAAGGACATCGTGTCAAAGTCAGGATCGCAGCTAGGTTTCTTCTACCAGTCGACTGGACAGACTCTGTACAAGAGACTGCTGGATGAAGCGGAGTACACAAAGCAAATTGGAATGCTCACCTACATGGGGAACTTTTCCAATGGACCTGCTATATGCGCCATCATCAACAAGCATCTGAAGGCTGCAGGAGTCGAAGGCGAAGTTGGGGGAAGAGTCAGGGCGGACGGAATGATCAGCCAGGAATGGCAAGATGCTCATAAAGCTATGGGGAGGAGTTTCAAGGTGCAACCTTGGCAAGCTCTCAGGCTTGTAGCTGACATCCACTTCCATGTGAGAATCGTTGAAATCCTCTGTGAGATGTTCAATGACATCTACAAGATTGGGCCAGGAGAACTCTGCAACAGATTCATCCCACATCCAATGGCAATGACATTGGGCCCAGATGGAGTGGCAGCCATGAAGATGCTATGGAAACACAAAGTGGTAATGGGTGTTGGCAAGTTCCGCTCACGGTAACCTACGATCGTGGAAGATGGTATTGGTTGATAGTCGTCTGTTTGCTATTTCATTACTTGGCTACTCCGATGCTCTCGGTGTACGCCGTTCTCTCGCCCGATGCTCTCGGTGCTTCAATCTGTTTCGTAGATTCGGTCTCCGACTATGAGTCGGTACGCGAGATGCTCTCTCGCTCTTCTCTGTATTCTCTCTCTCTCTCAATATCGCGTGCTCGTCGTACACGATACTCCGTGTTCGATACGTACTCCGTATTCGACACTCCGTTCATTCAGTACTGGCTCCTACTCCATGAGTACTCGCCATTTGAAGTTCACCTTCTGTATCCATGATGCTGATGCCCTTCGGTCATCGGATCTTTGCCTCCTGCTCTGACTTGGAGACAGATGTCGACGTGGTGACATGATGACATCCTGTCGACGTCAGTAGGTGTCCTTCTGCTCTCCAGATGTCACGTTCCATTGGTGATGCAGTGGTCTGTCAGATGATATCGTCATCTGAGGTTTAGTTGGGAAGTACCTCGAGATTCTCTTGGTACCATTGATGGATGGACGGACGATCTTCCAATTCTCTTAGAAATCGTCATTTGCAAATTTCCTCCAGAAATCTTGCCCCTTTTCGTGTGTTCCGTTTCCCCTGTAATTCTGACGAATCACAGTATACTATCGACACGAATGTAGTTATACCGTCCAAGTCCGTATGAGAGAATAGCGGGTGAACGATGCACATATACTCGTACATCTCGACATATACTCACATGTACATCTCGACACCCTTCCTATGTGCATTCGGTCATTCGAATGTTCTCGATGTGTCAAGGTATGACTTCTCATGTTCACGTTGTAAGTCGGCCTTGATGTTCTTGGTGAATCCGTCGCTTGTGTTTTGCTCGGATTTGACGAAAATGATTTCGATGGTTTTGTTGATTACCATGTTCCTCACGTAGTGATGGCGCACGTCGATGTGCCGCGATCGTTGGGATGTTGATGGGTTCTTGGCGATGAAGATCGCTCCGATGTTGTCCACACGGACCTTGATCGGCGTCTTCACTGGGACGCCCACACTTTCGAGTAGCTGCACGACGAAGAAGATCTCCTTTGCCGCTTCGGAAAGGGCAACGTATTCTGCTTCGGATGAGCTGAGTGTGACGGCCTTCTGTGCCTTGGATCGCCAAAGGATTGGCACCTTGCACAGGTATAGGATGAATCCCCCTACGCTGATTCTCGTGTTCTTGTCTCCTGCATATTCGCTATCGCAGAAGAGCTCCATGTCCCAGCCGTCGTCGTCTGGACGCGCTGGATGGATCTTCAATCCATAGTCCTTTGTATCGATTACATACTTGATGATCCGATACATCTCCTTCATTGCGGCCTTGGTGGGCCCGATCAATACCTTGGAGAGTTCCCTCACAGGGTTCGCGATATCTGGTCGCGAGTGCTTGATGAGGAAGAGCAGCATGCCGACGCCTCGGCGGTACTCGGCATGTTCTTCCGCTCCGACCTTTTGCAGTCCGTTATCTTCGGATGGTCGTACGATGATTTGACCCGGGGTTCCCGGTGTCCCATAGCGCTGCATCTTCTCAACTTTGGTTCCGAATTCTTCGATGAGATGTCGGATGAGGTGTGGTTGACGCAATGTCGCTCTAGTCTTGTCATGGTTCAGTTCGATGTTGCAGCTAAGGTAGTCTCCGAGTCCACGCTCGATTGTCACCTTGAATTTGCTGCCTTGGATGTCCTTCAGGAATGTCTCCAGTGCCTTGGAGTCTCCGCAGCAGAAGCAATCGTCCACGTAGATGGCCACGATCATGCTTCCTTCGTTCGTCTTCCTGTAGAACAGGCACGGGTCTGCTGCGCTCTGTTCGAAGTTGATATTCTTGAGGGTCGATACCAACATCTTGAACCATTGCCTGGCGCTCTGCACAAGTCCGTAGATTGGCTTGTGTAGGGTCAGGGCTTCGTCTGGTTGATGATCCATCCCGTTGGGACAGTTCATGTAGATCTCCTCGTCGAGGTCTCCGTGTAGGAATGCCGTTACGACATCGACGAGTGCGCAGTCCATCTTCTTGATCAGCATGATCACCATCATGACTCGATAGGTCACGTCGTGAATGACGGGTGAGTAGTGCTCTTGGAAGTCCACTCCTGCGACTTGTGAATAGCCACATGCAACGAGCCGCGCTCGATGTGTGCCGTCACGCTTCAGCTTGAAGACCCATTTGCATTTGCAGCATCTGCGGCCGCGTGGAATGGTGTCTCGTTTGATCTTGCTGTACACTTTACGTGTGTTCATGGAGTCGAACTCCTTCTTGATGGCTGCTCGATATCCCTTTCGATGGATAGGGTCTGGGTGATTGAAGGCTCCATCGAATGTTGTAGGTTCGATGTGCTTCTCTGGTTCTTTGTTCTCGTCCTGCATCGACAGTCCGATGTCGATCGCTGGTGATTCGGTAATGATTGCATTCATTCCGTACAGTCCTGTTGTGCTATAATGAGTGATCTCAATCTCTCCTTCATCTGCAATTTCTTCGTCATCTGTGGTTTCGTTGTTGGAGTCGTCGTTCTCCTCGTCGCTGAGTTCATCGCTGTCTTGGTTGGATGATGAATCGCTTTCATATCCTTCTTCCTTTCGACCTCGTTCGTTGTAGTCTGCGAGCTCACGCAGAGCTCTGGGAATGCTCTTCCCTGTAGTCGGCTTGGGATTAGCTTCTCCCTTCCTGCCTCGTGCTTCGTGACGTCGGATCCTCTCCTTTCTGTCTATGTCACGTTTGCTTGGTTTGCTCGGCGGAGGTCTGGATGGTGTACCATGTGTAGACCTCGCTGGTGTGTTCGGAGGAGTGACGCCTGTGTCATTGTCGGCTTCGTCGCCGGATGGTGTGATCTCGTCATCCTCATGATTGGATTCGCTCCGATCTTCCTCGTCGTTATGGATTAGTTGAGTTACTACTCTATCGTCCTCATTGTCCTCATCGTCACTGTCCGATAGGATATAGTATCTGTTGCTGTCAGCGAAAGATACTCTCTTCGCTTCCGATATTTGACGCGTTGCCGTCCTTGGCGTTGCTCCCTTCCGTCCGATGGTTGTGAAGCCGTCTGCGTCCGTCGTTCCTGTTTCATTGGATACGTTCGGTGCTGGTGCCCAGCCACGGAACTGTCCGTATGATTGATTGAGCCACTTGATATCGCGTGAGCAGACGAGTGACTTGGTCGATGGTCTGTACATGTTGTAGACCCCTGATGCATGTTGGTGTGCATATCCGATGAACACCATCTCTTCTCCTCTGTTCTTGAGTTTAGCGGTGATCCCGCCGTAGGTAGTCTTCACAACACCCACCTCTCCGAAAGTGCGGAGTGCATCCGCGTATGGTGGATCATTGCCGAAGAATTGTCGATGTGGTGACTCTTTCTTATTCTTCGCTACGGTGATGTTGGCGATGGCGGTGGCAGTGCTAGCAGCTGCTGCCCACAGGCCATGCCTATACTCTTCGTCGAGCTGTGCTCCGTTGAGCATGGAGCGGATCTTGGTGTAGAGGTACGCGAACTTGCGTTCTACTCTACCGTTCTGTTGCGGTGTGTTCGATGCCGTGAATTCGAATTTCACGTTGAGTCCTGCATCGATGAGAATGTCCTGCGTGGATTTGTTCTCTCCACTGTTGTCACCTCGGAAGATGATCTGTTGGTCACCAGTCTGTGACTTGATCGTCTGGATGAATCGTTTGATGTATCCTGGTTGATCACTCTTGTTCTTGAGAAAGAAACTCCAGCAGTGATCCGTGCAGTCGTCCACGATCAGGGTCCAGTAGCGTTTATCTCCGAAGCTTATGTGTTTAGTGTAACTAATGTCAATGAAGAGCCGTTCGCCGCGGCGAATTGCTCTCGGAATGGTTGCCTTCGGAATGTTCTTCACTCTTGCGTTCGCGACCGCGCAGTCGCGACATACCGGCATCTCGCCGATAATCTTCCATCCGTATTGAGCTGCCGTTCGCTTCATGGCCTCGAGTGGCGCGTGGCCGAGCATTCGATGCAAGCTCACCGCGCTGATCTCCTTGGATGGGTTCTTGACGAGGGCTGTGCAAGCCTTGTCGTCGTTCGTTGGCATGATGGGATGCATCTGCACTCCCGTGATGAATCCGTTGGCCGTGGGGAAGACTCGGTCGAATACGATCTTCGTTCCGGATCCGTTGATGATGTCCATCAGAATGCCGTTGCTACCAAGCTGGTAACCGTTGTACAGAGCCTTGTTCGTGGAGAAAAGGTTCACCGCCATTTTCGGTGTGTACTTCACATCATCAAGCCGGATGACGTGGCCAGTGTTGTCTCGTTGCTTGACCTTCAAGCGAATGGATCCCATTTTGGGAGAGTCCAGCTTCGTGCTGTCTCCCACTTGGACGAATGACTTGATGTGCCGCACGTTGAAGAGAGCGGCGTCTGAATTGACGATGTGACACGAAGCTCCGCTGTCGGCGAGCCAAGTGTCCTTGTTGACCTTGTCTTTGTACTTGGTGCTCAGCTTGTGGAGCTGCTCCACGGCTGCTGCAGCTGTATCGGTCATGACGTTGTCTTCGTCCTCTTCGTCGATGTGGACTCCATATTCGTTCCATGGATTCTCGTGATGTTCGTCGTCGGTCTCATCGGATAGCTGCGCGTAGTCCGATGGAGTCGTGTTGCTTCGGTGTGATCTTGTGACTGGATCGTATGGGTGGACGCGTGGTCGCTCTCGCAAGAGTACACGCATACATCCTGCAAGGATGTAGTGCAGATCTGTTTCTGGGATCGTTTCCGAGTTGTTGGCTTCCAGTATGTGGTTGATGACGATCGCATTGGCAAGGATCTCTTCGATTGATTCGAAGTGCTCGGATAGGATGGACCCCATCATGTTCACCCATATCGGCATGAGTACCCCTCGTGTGATTTCTGGGAACAGTCGCATCCCCGCTTCCATTACAGCGTCAAAGATGAGCTGCTTTTGGATTGTTAATGCCGTTGCTGTTGCGTCTGGTGTGACAGTGTGACGGAGTAGATAGTCGACACTGTTGGGATCCTCAATATCCGGGAAGTCGATATTCGCTGGATAGACGACACGCTCGTTTGGATTGAAGTTGTCGTCTGGATGATTGCCGTCCTCGGATTCGTCGCTGTCATCCTCATCGAAGATGCCCGATCTGTTGTTCCCTGCCGCTGGAGGAGGTGGCGCCGCTGCGCGGTTCGTTCCGCCTTGGCCTTGATTGATGAAGGTTCCCGTTCTCTCGTATCTCCCAACTTGAGGAGGAGGCATTTCATCGCGGCTTGCCTCATCGTCTTCATCTGCGCCGTCCTCGTCGGCGTCGTCGTCGTCGTCACTCATGGCCTCTTCGATGTCGCTATCGTTGGCCTCGTCGTCCATCTCAGCTTCGTCGCCGTATGAACCGATCAGGTCGTGCGCGTTGAAGCAGCACTCGTAGCTCACCTCGCGTCTTGGATCCACCTCGTGGATGATTGGCTCCTCGTTGAGCCACTCCGGGACGATCTCATCGTCCTGTACTTCGTCGTCACTTCCAACGTACTCGAAGTTATCGAAGAAGGAGTCTTCGATGTAGTCGTCGGACACCAACATGCAGAGCGGCATGTCCTTCGCAGAGAGTACCATCTCGTGCCCGCTCTTGTCGTGTCCTTCCGTAGCCGTGTTGGCTTGTTCGTTGGCCTTCTTGTTCTCGTTGAACTTCTTCTTTCGGCACTCCGCCTCGCGGTGTCCGAAGATGCCACAGTAGTTGCACTTCCCGTTGAAGCCGCTTCCTTTGTTGCGATTGTTGTTGCGCTTTCCGTTCATTTTGTTGTTGTTTCTCTTGTTGTTCGATTTCTTGCGTTCTGGACAATCGGCGGATCTATGGCCATACACGCCACAGTTGTGACAAGTACCCTTGAAGTTACCGGTGCTTGTGAAGCCGGTGTCGTTGCTCTTCGTGTTACTGTCTTGGAAGTCGTCGACGTATGCCTTGCCTCCTCTGTGGGTGGCGTATGCAGTACGGAGTACTCCTCTGATCGTGTTGATGGTGACCAGTTCCGGATTGAACGTGAGTTGATGTTGGAAGTTCACGATGTGGGTTCTGTACTCGTTGCTCACCGTGCTGAGGATTTGCATGATCATTTCCTCGTCCGTGATCTCGTACTTGACATCGTGGAGACGCGATCGTAGACTCTCGAGTTGCGTGATGTAGATATCGGGGTCCGTGTCTCTCTTCATCTTTTCGTTGTTGAATTGGCGTTTGAGCTTCATCTTCGTCACCGCGTCGGATGGTCGGAACTTCTCCGCGAGAACGTTCCACGCTGCGTGTGCGTCTCCTTCGGGGTAGTCGTCGGAGATGCACTGGTTGATATACTGGATGGCTTGCTTGCCTTTTCCTTTCTCTGCATCCATCATGAGGATCAGATCGCTGAAGCAGTCGCATCCCAGCTCGTAGATCTCTTCCATCGCTTCCTTGGCTTCACCGGCGGCTGCCGCGATCTCGCTCACTGTTGGCACCTTGGTCTTGCCCAACATCACGTCTCTCGTCTTCTGTGCACGAGCGTATGCCTTCGCTTGGGACTCCCATGCGCTGTAGTCTTCTTGTTCACCGCTGAACATCGGCGCCTTGATGCGTCGCTTGTTCATGTTGGCTGGTGTCGCCATGTTGATTCGTTGTTTCGTTGTTGGTGCGCTCGCGCCCTGGATTTCCGTCTGTTTCTGTGTTGTCACTTTTTTGATTTTCGCCTGTTGTTGCGCGGAGATTGTTTTCGTCACAAATTCTCCTCCTGGTGGTGTCTCACTTTTACCACTCTGTTTGGCTGTGCGAATGCTCTTCGTCACACCAGTCTCCTCTTGCTTGTACGCCTTGAGGATGCTCTCCTTCTCGCGGTGTAGCCTTGCAGACCGTTCCTCTTCGGTCTCGTCGATCGCGCTTGCGTCTGCGCCTGATAGGACAGTAGCCGCGGCTACTTCCTTCTCTTCTCGTGGTGGAGTCTCACTCGCACCTTCTTCTTGCTTGATAGCCAGTTGGGACAGAGGGATGTCTTTCAATTCCTCTTCCTCGCTCATTCAGCCTGCTGCTCTTGAATGATGTTCGTCTTCCTCGCACGATCCGATCCGCGGGCTCGCCCTGATCTATCGTTTATAAACGTGTTGGCAAGTTCCGCTCACGGTAACCTACGATCGTGGAAGATGGTATTGGTTGATAGTCGTCTGTTTGCTATTTCATTACTTGGCTACTCCGATGCTCTCGGTGTACGCCGTTCTCTCGCCCGATGCTCTCGGTGCTTCAATCTGTTTCGTAGATTCGGTCTCCGACTATGAGTCGGTACGCGAGATGCTCTCTCGCTCTTCTCTGTATTCTCTCTCTCTCTCTCTCAATATCGCGTGCTCGTCGTACACGATACTCCGTGTTCGATACGTACTCCGTATTCGACACTCCGTTCATTCAGTACTGGCTCCTACTTCGTGAGTACTCGCCATTTGAAGTTCACCTTCTGTATCCATGATGCTGATGCCCTTCGGTCATCGGATCTTTGCCTCCTGCTCTGACTTGGAGACAGATGTCGACGTGGTGACATGATGACATCCTGTCGACGTCAGTAGGTGTCCTTCTGCTCTCCAGATGTCACGTTCCATTGGTGATGCAGTGGTCTGTCAGATGATATCGTCATCTGAGGTTTAGTTGGGAAGTACCTCGAGATTCTCTTGGTACCATTGATGGATGGACGGACGATCTTCCAATTCTCTTAGAAATCGTCATTTGCAAATTTCCTCCAGAAATCTTGCCCCTTTTCGTGTGTTCCGTTTCCCCTGTAATTCTGACGAATCACAGTATACTATCGACACGAATGTAGTTATACCGTCCAAGTCCGTATGAGAGAATAGCGGGTGAACGATGCACATATACTCGTACATCTCGACATATACTCACATGTACATCTCGACAAATGGGAAGGATGGTGGAAGTGCGAATCAGAGGGGTCGAAGACCTTGATGAGCTGGACACGACGGATCCAAGGAACCACTGAGATCGAACCTTGCCAATCAGGTGCATCTGATCACAAAGAGGCCGGTATTTATCCACGTTGACAAGCAGGAGGTGCCCTGGAATGGCAAGACCGACATCGCCTACGCATACATGCTCCCAGAGCATCTGGTGAGGGCAGAGGCGATCGTAAACACCCTGGCAGCGAGGTGCACATGGGAAGTGGGAGCCACCAGCGCGAACTGGTTCACTCTGACTGAGCAAGCCAAGGTGCATCAGGTGCAGTATGACAAGGAGACTGGGGAGTACGTGGTGCTCCAGATCGAATCGATGTTGATGGTGGCAGACGAATTTCCGGATGTCGAGATCAAAGGACTCGAAGTGGTGGAAGGATCGTCATTTTGACTGCTGACGCTTGACGACAAAAATGCATACTCGTTCACAACGCACACCAGTCAAAAAGGGACGGCGCTCGGCAAGCCTATCAAGTTGCTCATGAAGCGATGCATGGTGGAGGCTCCTGTGAGCATCCTACCAGGCCATGGCGACAAGTGCAGGTATGATGCGAATCTTCCAGGTGGTAGGAAGCAAGTGGTCAATGGTGGTTCCACAGTCGTGGTGGGCAAGTGTGGCCAAATAAGCATCTGCAGCACAGCTGGAAGTGCGAATGGTGGAGGATCTGATACAACCGAGGAGGCAGGGTGATTTCCTGAGAATGGAAGCCATTGCGGAGCTGTGCAACAGGGAGGAAAGGTAAAAATTGAATCTGTGTGGAAGGTCAATGAAGTAGTTCTGGATGTCTGAGATTGTTATGGCGGACGGAACAGGCATTCTGAAGGCAGTCCTTGAAGATGATGGAGCGATGGTGGAAGCCAGTGAAGTGAACGTGCCTAGAGTTGGGCGGCTCAAGCAAGCGTATTGGGCAACATGGAGGTCCAAGCTCAAGGAGATGCTGGGTTGGAATAGCGTGCTTCAGGATCGTTTACGGCTGGGCAAGTGGAGCAGTGCAGGCAGTGCGACCTCCATGAGGTAGAATGAGCAAACTGGGAGGCTTCAGGTCCACGGCGATGGATGGATGGAATGGAGGGAGGTTCCAATGAAGTCAAGAAGGAAGCTGTTTTGGCAAGTGCCAGGAGTGGTGGGAAATGGAGAAGGGTCCCCGTGGATGGCTACAAGCAAGGAGATGGCATACTGATGCTGACAGTTGGTGAATGGGATGATACCATGGTGGCAGATACCCAGGGGATGGAGAATGTCTGGGGAGATCTTGGCAAGGCCAAGTCATGGGCTGGGAAACACATCAGATGTGAAGTCGACTGGAGAGATATGGCCCAGAGTGTACGAGAAGAGACGGCGGTTGGCAGAAGTGACGGGTCTGCCAGAAATGGCAAGGGAATGGCGGCATGGGCGATGGCCACTGATGAGACTCTGGAGGTGATGGTGTTTGGAACCTTTGAGGCTCCGCGGAGGGAGGGCCTGACATCGTCCCAGCGAGCGGAGTTGGCGGGAATCTACGGTGCGCCAATGAAGGTTTGGGAAATGAAGGAGAGGTTTGGAATACAAGACGGACGGGGGCGCTGAAGCTGTGACAACCTGTAAGCCCTGAAGGTGCTGGAGTGGGTACATGAACCGGATCTGGCGAGTCCTGGTCACGACATGATGGTGGCTGCCACGAGGGTCCGAAGCCAGCTGAGTACAACGTTTGTGGGATGACACGTGCGTGGGCATCAGGACGAGCACAAGAAGCCTGACGAACTTGATGTGTGGGAGCATATGAATGTCATTACGGACCGGATCGTAGTACAGCGATGACGAATGCTCGAAGAGAACGATGCGTGAAGCTCTCACCAGAACACAGGGACGTGATCATGGCACATTGCAAGACAAGGCGTTCGCAGGTCGAGCATCATGTATGCCAGTGTCATTGGAGATGTGGTGGCTGTGGGAATGCAGATGGTTTGGTAGAAGGCAAGGACGAGTGACAGCTGCCCCAGGTGCGGCAAGATGGAAACTCATGGCCGCCTCTGGGTCTGCTGCTCACTGGAATCGATGGCATTTTGGAAAGTGCAGCGGAAACGGCTGAGGATCACGATGTGGAAGATGCCGACTCATCCTGCCATTGCAAAAATACGGTTGAGCAATGTCAAGCAAGTGTTGAGAGAGCTGGGACCTGTTGGACGCATATGCGCAAACTGGGCTGAGGCAAAGCTGATGGACAATCAACAGGAGGCAGGATGGGATTGGCTGGTCATGGGCGTGATCGTGGGGTCATGGACCGAGTTACAGGAGCAGTACTACGTGCAAATCGGTTGCAGGCTGTCCACAGCAAGGTGGGCGGCACGGATCGTGCGCAAGCTCTGGAAGGTGGCATGGAAGCATTGGCACCAATGCAATCAGGCAATGCATCGCACTGATGAGGGGCCAGAGGCTCACATGAGGCAGGTGTTGCGAGACTACAGCTCAACCCTGCAAGACGCAGCGCAACTATGAGGGGCAAGTATGGCTATGTGGGCCCGACTACAGCTGTCAGGCAAAGGAGCCACAGATATGGGAACGGTCGCAATATGGTTTGGACAAGTGCACCGAGTGCTGCAGATACCAGGCAATAAAGTTCCTGTTGAAGTCCGAACTTGGCTCCGCCGATGGCAGTAGCTGGCCATCGTGAATGAGGCTGTCCCTGGATTTCCCTGTGTGAGTACACAAATACATACACCTTACATATTACCAGAGAGCCACGAAGAGTGGAGAGCAGGATAGGTGGAGGCCGTCGTGATCCTCTGAGCGTGCATACATATTGACTTGATAGCCGTTCTGCCTCGTGCCCTACACGAGATAAAAGCGGGTGGCATAAAAAAGTTTACGGCGCAGGCTGGGCACACACTAATCAGCTTAATCCATGAGCTATATGTATAGTGCAATGGAGCACAGTGACTAATCCTTTGGTATGTAAAATATATGTTATTGAACACTTAGGTTTGTTTGTAAATACAAAGTCCTGCTGAACCTGCTTTGCTCTCATGCAGATGGGACGCCATGGCCATCTACTGAGCCGTTGGCATGGTGTGGAAAGAGACTGGTGGCAGCAGTGGTTTTAATTGTTGTTTCTGGTGTTGTGATGTGAGTGCTTGCAGGTTCACTGGCACTGAAACAAGAAATTGAGAGGAGAGCAGATGAACAACAGCCAGAAGCCAACAATGACTGTTTGCGACAACCAGCAGAGAGGAGGTCCAAGCACACAGGCAGGGAATAGACCTGAAGCAAGGACGAGGCTGTACAATTGAGTGGGTACATGGAGGGAAGGCAATGTGTGCTGAATGGGACATGGACGAAGCTCAACCTGTTGGGCCATGAACGGTGGCAGAACCGAGAACAAAGCAGTGTGACAGTCTTGGTGGAGGTCAGGCTTTGGATTACACACCAACCCACAACTCTGGTATTAGAGCACTATCGAAAAATCACAAAGGGGTGAGCAAAAGCAAAGTACCATGCCGGGATTCGAACCCGGAACCTCAGTTAGAATTACTGGTGCTCTACCGTTGAGCTACAGGCGATGCGATTGCTGAACCGAACACCAGTGAAATTTATAGATAGTGGGGGCTACGGGAGTAACGTACATAGCACTATTCGATTTTGTGCTGATATCTGGATCTCGACAACTGATCCATAGCCCAGATAAAGCAGCAACTTCAGCATGCCTACTGCCACTGCCCAATCCTCGACATTGTTTCGCAACAACCCGCCTCACCCACGCGAAATGTGAGTGTGTCGATGAAGGACACGACTGGACATTGGTCGAAGCACGACTGAGAATTTCGAATCCAAGTTGCCCCTTTACGTTCGCATGCCTCACGTGTCTAGTAGTAAACTAATGCGAAAAATATAAACTTTTTAACTACAAGGCCCAGAAGCTTGTAACTTAACCCATACACTATCTACAACATAATAGGATGATTTAAGTAAAAATATTAAAAATCCGCATTTGTGTACTATCGTATCCTGAATGGGGTCATAAAGATCGACGCGTCGTCAACAAGGAGGAAAGATCGACACGATGCAGATTGCGTTCTCAACGATGACAGCAGAGAGAGAGGCAGCGAAGGCAATGGCAATGGTGATGGTGATGACCATGACCATGACGCCCACAATCGAAAAGAGAAGCACATCGGCGCCAGTGGAAGCAGAAGTAGTTGTTGTCCAAGAGAAGAAGGATACGGACGATACGGACGAAGAGACCACACCAACAACCGAGTTTTCCGTGTCCGCATCGTGAGTGTCGCATCGCTATCTGTCTTTAGCAGACCGCACCCACTCACAAGGAACTTCCTCTCTATGTGGAGAGAGTTGCATCCATCCACAAAAGTAGGCAATTGATGGAGCCGGGGATCACTTTGAGAGGAATGGTCATGGACGAATAGCTTGTAGACGTCATCAGTATCACGAAAAGACACAGTTTCTCTGCCCCTCTCTGCACGGTCTACTCTAGTCGTCGACTCATCATGCCGACATTCCGTCCGGACAGCCGATTCCATCTACTTTGTATGGTTTGGCACCTTCCTCCTTGTTGGTTGGATGGCTGCTTTGGGCCTTCCTACAACCTCAGAACCCACAACCTTCCTCCTTTGCGATGTTTTCTCCTACGCTTGCACATTCGTCATGTTTGTTGGCTCCTGTGGATTGGGCATCGATCTGCTGAAAACCGTGATCCATACCGGCAACTCTCTTTGTTGGCTGCGATGGCGCATGAATCAGCCTCCTGCAGATGCGACTGTGAACCAGAAAGTGTCAATCATCTCACAATTCACTTGTTGGCGGAGGTGGCAATGCCTCTCCCTTCTTCCCTCTGTCTCCAAAGACCTGCATGTTGTGCTCCTTGGATGTGTGCATCTTTGTGTGGATGGTGATTCCAGAGCAGCTGATTTCCCCAACTTGTGGATCTGATGACATGGTGCCTCCATCTCATCGTTTGCAGTTGTGGCTGTGATGCATCGCTTCAGCATGAGCGGGCGTTGGTGGCAATGATGTGCGTAGTGGTGGCGTAATAGAAGGAGTATCTCCGAACAGCTGGTGCTCTAGGCCCCAAAGAAGTTGCTGCATCCGGTCTCATGAATGCACTCGTCCAGCAGGCATTGAATCTCAGCTGCCGACGGCACATCCAGAATGGGCATTGCTGCTGATCACTTGAATCCGGGGTTTATCACAGAAGCATGGCGTTTCTCACCACTGTTGATGGCACCGTTGTTGGTGCTGCGATTGTTCATGTGATTGTTTACATACAATTGCCTTGATATCTTCCTTTCTGATGTCGCCGATCGATGCGATGCGTTTGCAGTCGCTCCTCATCACCACTTCCCATTCGTCATCATCATCAACATCATCTCCATCTCCGTCTCTTGCCATGGTCGCCTTCATCCATCCTTTTCGGCATGTGGCGTTGTGCGTGGCTGCTTGTTTCACCCATGCATTGCTTTACTGGTCATGTATGCGTACGACTATGACACATTGGCTGACGCCTCCATCAATGCACGTAATTCTACACAAGTACAACAATGATCTCTTCCACAGAACGAGGACACGTATTGCCATAGTCGTTGAGTAGTTGTTCTGTGTGACATCAACATCAACAGTTAGTTGTTTTCGGTGATGTCAAGAATTGTTGGTACGCTTCAATCGTCTGCCTGTCATCCGTGGTTGATCGTGTTTGGGGCAATACGATGCCAGTAGGAATGGTTTGGACTTGGTGACAGGTCCAAATAGAATCAATGTAAATGGTTTGTGGTGTGCGGATCTGTTGATGTTGATGTCGATGTTGATGTCAATGTTGGTGCTGTTTGTGTTTGTGTCGATGCCGATGCCCATGTCGATGTTGTGTTCTGCCAGAGATGTGCGTGTTTGTGATAGATCTTCGTGTTGGCCATTTCCGTGTTTGGATTCCGATTTGTTCGCATACTTCTAGCTTGACTGTGACTAGTGTGTTGTCAACGAAGGATGGTTCTCATTCCTTGTTCTTCCACACCCATCACACCCACGTTGCGTCGACTTTGGTGGTCCCACCAGTCATGGATACCCTTGTCTCAACATGTCCAGATCAGTACCTCTTCCTCTATTCCACTTCGTCTCGTCTCGTTTTGTTCGTACCCAACACTCCGCACAACTCAGACCTGGACACGACGAGGATTTGCATTCCATGTTGACGGTCCTCCTCGATGAGCCGTGAATGGCATGAGTCCATGCTCATACCATGCCAAGAGGCACCATGTGATACCATACAACATACAACCATCCAACCATCCAACCATTCAAACAATCATCCAATCATCCAACACCCGTCCAGCAACCTCTCCACAGCTATCGACCACCATCTCAACATGCCAGATGTCTCAAACAAGCAACTCTTTGCTGCTTCCAGCACTGGTGATCTGACAGCAATGAAGAAATGAAAGAAGCAAAATGAAAGAGGTGATATCAACAAGGCAACAAGCAGCCAGGGCTGCACTCTGCTTCATTACACATGTGCACATGGCAAGTGCCAATGAGGATGGTCACTGAAGACACATATTCGTTGTTTACCCATGGAGATTTCAGCAAGTTGTTTTGGAAGCCTCAGCTGATGGGAGACATCCATGCCCTCTTTCATGGTGGAACAATGAACCGCAGATTTGATGATGAGTGCATTGCAATGCCCATGATGGAGTTGTACAAGGTTATGGATGAAGACAAGGGTACTGGGCAAGTCGATTCATTGGAGTGATGGTGACAGCTCACAGTGGAAATGGCGATCAGTCCACTGCTGTGTCGCACATTCCAAGTCACTCATTGTCTCAACACTTCCACACACATGCAGAGAAAAGACGATGGCAAGTGTGCATGCGGTATAGAAGGTGATGCAGGTGATTCACTTCATCATGCAATGGATAGCTTGCACTTCATGATTTGGTTTGGTTGTGGATAGTGAGACAGGATGGATGTGGCTGTGAGTGGGTGAGGAGCTTGGAATATCAACAGCATTGAACCTCAGTCGGAGTCACTATTGACACTTTCATCATAATTGCATTGTTGGGTCCTTGCGGTACGCAACCATTCACCCGATTGTTCGGACCAGCCATGGGGCAGCTGGTGAGCCGACGAGCAAAGAAAAAGCCATGCACCTTGCCAATTGCGCTTTGGTCAAGCTTGATGCAACCAAAGCATATGTTTGCAATACCCTGGAAGATTTCCAACACTTGTGTCCTCATCACTGTGTCGAACGATGCTCTGAATGATCACTTGATGAAGCTTGTGAATGTTGCGATGACATCTGACTTGACTGTGTAGGTGGCTCTTGATCTGGATTTGGTGCACGATTGGGATCAAGCTGAGCAATAACATAGAACAAGAGACAGTGTGCAAGCAGGAGAGCAACCAAAGGGATGTCATGTGACACCAATTGACGATTGTCACTGATGTCATCATGTATGTTGTTATCTCGGTATTGTACACAGCGAAATCACACGAGTCCTTCAAGAGAGATCAAGTCTTTCAGGACGAGGGTGACAAGCTGTTGAGTGAAGACACTGTTTGGGTTGAGTGACTTCTGGTTCTATGTTATCTTCATTGAGTTGTATCTCGTGTTGCTGTCTTCAAGGTCAGCTCTCGGTCATTGCACCTCTGCGATCTTGTTCTGATGTGGAGATGACCCATGATGTGGCGATGATGTCTTCTGTGTCAACGTCACTCATCACCGTTCCATGGCTCTGTCGATTCCACATTCCATTGATGATGCTTGAGGTCGTCGGGTGTGTTGTCATTTCAGGTTTAGTTGGGAAGTACATCAGGTCGAATTGGACATCACATGTTTGCCGGGTGGTGGCCAGACCGAATCTCTGATGTTCTCTCTAGTGTGTCCCTTATGCCGAAAATCATGTGTCTGAGGAAAGCATCGTTTCAGCACATACCAGGACAGACTAATCAGAAAACGAATCAGGTGAATAAAGCGTTGTGCTAATACTCCCCGAAACGTATCTTTTCGCAGTCACTTGTTGTGGTTGGGATCGGTGTTACCCTTCCAGAACAAAAGTGGTTGGATGAGGTCCCAGAAAACCGAACGTGGAAGGAATTTCGTGAGGATGTCGGCGATGTTCTGGTTTCCCTTGATCTTGATGAAGTACATCGTCCCAGCGGCGATGGCCGATCGGACTCGGTGGTAGGCCAGTGCGTTGTGTCTCTTGGATAGTACACTGGTTGGAATGGTGGAGGATGTGACTACGCTCTGGTTGTCACCAAAGAGCCAGCTTGGGCCGTCCACAGGTATTCCCATTTCGCACAGCATCAGGCGGATGGACAGGATCTGTTCTGTTGCCAATCGTGCTGCCACGAATTCTGACCCGTAGGTGGCCGTCTCCACGGTGGACTGTCGCTTCGAGAACCATTCGATGGGTGTTTGGTTTATGAGATGCACGATACCGGTTGCTGATTTCCCAGTCACCTTGCAGTGCATGAGATTTGCATCAACGAAAGTCGTGGTACGTACAGGTTTGCCTTTGGCTGTTGGAGCATCCGCTGGAAGCTCCTCTCGGTTGGGTCCGTACACAGAGTACATCCATTCGTGCTGCGGGATGTCGTAGTGTTCTTCATGGTTGGGGATTCCGGTTCGGAAGCGGATGGAGGCGTCTGGGTATTTTCGAAGGTACCCGTAGATGCGTTTTACCCTGTCCATATGTCCTGCTCTTGGTGATGCACGGAAACGGGAGAGAGTCATGACTGCCACATGTATGTCAATCCTTCCCAGAGACACACACCATTGGAGTGCTCCGATCAACGACATGTACTTGGTTCGATCGATCTCCCCGAGCTCGGGTGTCGTATCGAGCTCAGGACTGTCGTCCTTGTCCATGGGGCAGCTGGTCTTGTTGGGTGGTCCGTCAAACATCTGTTCGTAGTTCGTGAGCATGCGTTTGATGTAGGAACGCGCGCTGATTTTCATTGTGCCGTCGCTGTCTCTTCCGAAGTCTGCTCCTAGATGGTAGGAGATGGGGCCGACACCCTTGGGCTTGTAGCCATACTGTGAAGTGAGAGTGTCGAAGAAGGAGCGTGGGTCAGACATGACCGCCATGAGATCGTCCACGTATACACATACGTATTCCCAGTGCGGACCTGCATCACGCATCCATACATCAGGGTCAGACCTGCACTGCTGGAAGCCCATGTCTCGGAGGGTATCTGCCAGCGCTTCGTGGAAGCGAGCTCCGGATGTCCGGAGGCCGTAGAGCGCCTTGACAATCGTGAGCATATGGCCTGCGTGCTCCCCGAACTCGTCGCCGGCTACGAAGCAGATCTTCTCCTTCGTGTATGCCTCCAGGTAGGCGTTTCCAATGTCGCCGACCATGGTCTTGAGTCCGTTCAGTTCGCCAGCGAGTAGGGCGATTCGGAGTGACTGCAAGCTGACAACTCCGGCGTAGGAGGAGTCCTTGCATGGATCCGTCAGGTGGCCACCTGCCACACATCGTGCTCGGTGTCGGAGGTCGTGCTTTACCGCGTAGACCCATTGCAGCCGGATCTGTTGGTATCCGTCTGGAACGGTCTTGGTCTTGCCGAGCGATCGGAATGTCTCATATCCGAAGAGCTGTTCCATCTTGGTACGTTCAGCATCCGCCCAGAGCGTGTTGCCGTTGCGTTTGTCGAGGCGCACAGCTTCTTGGTGATTGCGTGGTACCTGAACACCGAACTGGTAGATGGGTGCGTTGGTGTGTTTCTTGGCCTTGTTGATGGAGGTCTTGCGCTCCATTCGAGCCTGTCGGTCAGAGAGCTTCTTCAGCCGTTTCCATCCAGGCTGATCGAGCAATCCGTTCTTCCGGCCGTATGCCGCACATGATACAGGATCATCTTGCAACATGGTGGAGAGTGGTTCGGATGTTGTTGATCCGTCATCCCATTGTACAATAACATTGTATCGGGACCCCTTGTAGGTCTTGGCGTTCGGAGCGAGAGGTCCTTCGTGGCCGATGATGCCTTGGAATCCCCATACTCCGTCTTCGTTGTCTTCGTTGCGTTCGAGCTGCTGTTCGATGATGTCGGACAGCTGGACGTAGGAGATGAGTTCGTTGCTGGCTCCATCGTCGAAGGCGAGCAACATCTTGATTCGTTGGTGGTTCGCAGCATCTGCATCGTTGACGCGTTGGATGACTTCGGCCTTGACTCTCTGTCCGTCGCGGTCGTAGAGGAAGGTCTTGCCGATGAGATCCTCTGGTGTGAATCGAGGGATGGAGACTCTTGCCATGTCCGCCGTTCCAGGATTGGACTCCGCAGAAGCGAAAAGAACGGCGTCTCCGAGGGAATGGACAACTGGTTGCATTCCATCAGGCACTGGGACGTCGTCGTCAAGCTCCCCATCATCAGGTGGGTTCGTGTCCGAGCCGTCTTCCTCCCCAACGTCGGCCAGGGGAAAGTCGACACGCAGGTTGCGGGAGCCATGCTCGTCGGCTGCACGGATCGAGGATCGAGGGAGGAGTTGTTGGGTGTCATCATCCAACACCCAGAAGGTCAGTTCGTCACCCTTGTGGAGACAGGGTCCGGCCCATCTCCCCTTTCGCTCCTTGGACTGGCTGGGAAATCCAGGCTTCTCCACGCGGTAGTACACCGGTTGCCACCATCGGTAGGCAAGGAACTTGCTCACATCGGGACGGTGTCCGTAGGCTGCCTGCATTGGCGTGACGTTACCTGCCGTGCGCTGAGCCAAATGGTTGAATAGCACAATGACATACATGGTGCATATGAGCCAGAAGCGAGCAGGTGTGCCCGTCCTATCCATGATACCGTTCGTCATGCGCTTGATGTCTTGGATACGCCTCTCTGCGGCGTTCTGGTGCTGGTGCTCCGGCTCGCTCTGATGGTCAGCGATGGAGTACTGTTGGAGGATGTCTTGCACCTTAAATCCGATCTCGGATTTCGCGTTGTCGGACATCAGGAGGTCAGGAGCTCCGTGACGCCGGATGAAGTCTTGGAGAGTGGAAGCGACTTGCTTCTCCGATGTCATGGGGAATCCTGCGGTGAAGCGAGAATCCACGGCCAAGTATACTTGCATCATCGTGCTGCCACCATGGCCTGGCACACCATCGTCGTGTGCAGGTGTGTCAGAGAACAACGTGTCCATGGCAACAGTCTCGTGGAGTCTGTCCACGTTCGCGGCAGGGAATCTGGTCTTGAAGTGCTTCCTCATGGTGAACAGCTCGGAGGTGCGGTACCATTGGGACGTGCACTTGAGAGTGTCTTGGACTCTTCTGGCCGGGATCCATCCGAAGTACGGACGGAGGGCCTCATAGTCGATCGTCGGCTTCGCGCGAGTGATAGCGCCTTGGCTTGGGGCACCGGTCTCACTGGTGAACACTTCGATGGAGTTCGGTGAGTGGACACCATCGTCTGGGGCACCATCGGAGATCCTGTCCAGCAAAGTGAACTCGTGATCAAGAGTGGATGGATCCCAGTCTTCGTCGGCAGTGAAGTCCACGTGAGGGTACGTGTCAATCTCCTTGCGTGTGGGAGGCCTCATGTCCATGTAGGACAGGCCCTGTCGGATGGAGAGAGGGATCACATGCCCATCAGGCACGATGATTGTCTGTCTCCCTCCAGGGAGTTCGCGAGGACGCTCGTTGACATCGAGACCGAATGCACCGAGTTGATTCGTCGAGTGAATCGTCTTGCCCTTGCCATAGAGGGCGTATTGGTGGAACTTCGCGATGATTGGTCCCTCAGTGGACATGACGAGTCCAGCGACCGTTCCGATGTCCAGGTTGACGATTGCGGTGTCTCCAATTCCGCTGATGTCGGCGGTATGGTTGGTACGGCTGATGATAGTCACATCATCGCCTGCCAATCCTCCATTCGCACCGCTATCGATCAGGGAACCGGACTTCGCAACATCGGTCTTGTTGAAGCTGTATTGCAGGACTGTGGCCTGAACAGCACGGTAGACTTTGCCTTGGATGATGACTTCGTGAGAAGTGTTGGTGTTGGTCGTGGCATTGGCCAGCATGCGCTTGATGGCATCGCCGGGGAGGTCGTCAGAACCGGCGCTGCCGGAGGTCGAGGTGGACTTGGCTTGCCCACCATCCCCATTGCCAGTGGTGGATGTCTTGTTGGCCTGTGTGTTCGATGCATCCCTGGTGTACTTGGGGTCCCAAGTACCCTTGGACTGCATGTGGGCCTTCTTCTGATCCCATGTCATTTGCTTCCATTCGTTGTCTGGGATTCGCTTGTTCGTGCTCTTGATCTTGGATTGGTTGGTCTTGTTCTCGTTGTTGCTTGCGTCCTTGCTTGTGTTGTTGACCCTACGCTTGGTCTTGTTGCGTGGGACGCGCAGGTCATTGCGCTGTGCGGATCTGCGCACAACACCAAGGAAGGCATCGAAGTCCAGCCTGAAGTCGGTCTTTCCTGTTGCCAACGCCAAGTTGCTCTGGAGAGCATCGGCGTCGTCAAGGGAACGGAAGAGGTCAGCGTCAGGGGTGATGGCCTCCTTGAGCCACTGGAGCTTCCAGTCCTCAGAGACAGGGGCATCCTGAATCTCTTCGAGGTCGTTGATCTTGCTGAGCCAGCTGTTTACGAAGGCTTCGCGGCTGCTGTTCCAGGAGTGGTTCAGTTTGAGGTTCCGGATCTCCTCTTGGATCAGCTGAGCCTTGTTGGCTGCAGCCACTCCGGTTGCATACTCCTCACGGAGCATGGTATACACTCCATGACCGTTCTCATCATCGGCGTATGCCTGGAGACAGTTGCGGCTCTTCGTGGTCCTGAGGCAGTGGGTCAGGACGTAGAAGAGGAAGGTGCGCTGTTTGTCGAACAGCTCAGCCTCGTCTTGGGTCGGGAGGTACTCGGGGTCCACGACGTTCTTCACACCGTGCGCTGCAGCGGTGGCTCGAAGACGTCGGTCGAAGATCATGAACTGGTCATCGCTCTTCAGGATCGGATAGTCGCTGAGGTTCCGCTTGATGCCCTTGTCGAAGGCAGCGGCTCCATCAGAGACAGGTTCAGGTGGTGGTGGTGGTGTCACCATGGACGACATGGTGGGTTCGGGTGTCGGCATGGAGGCATCCATGTGCTTCTTGAGTTCGGTTCGCATGAAGCTCTGGAGCCTTGCAGCATTCAGGCCAAGCCAGACGGAGTCGCCGTCGCCAGCTTGCACGTCATACCACATTGGGAGTGCGAGGATCTTGCGAATGTGCAACGCAGTCAATCGGCATGAGTATGGGTCTCCCGAGGTGGGAGTGATGTCGCGATGAAGACCGTCGAGGTCTTCCTTGGTGAGGAAGGTGAGGTCGTCAACGTTCTCCACCGCTGCGTCGATGATAACGCGGCGATGGTCGGAGTCGTCGGAGATACCCACGGCCTTGAGGACGTGGTTCAGTATGGTGATGGGGTCGGTGGGTTCTGTCATCTTGTTCGGTTCGTCACGGAGAAGCGGATACGCTGTGCTCGGTGTGTTCGGGTGCGCTGCCTTGGAAGGCTCTTGTTGTTGTTCGGTTCCTGCTTCATGTCGTCACGTGATGCAATTGGTTCGGTGCTGATGGGATCAGCTCGGTGGTTTGGAGGTGTTTTCACTCAGTCAGGTCAGGACGTAGTGCTTGCGACTGTTAATCTGTTATCTCGGTATTGTACACAGCGAAATCACACGAGTCCTTCAAGAGAGATCAAGTCTTTCAGGACGAGGGTGACAAGCTGTTGAGTGAAGACACTGTTTGGGTTGAGTGACTTCTGGTTCTATGTTATCTTCATTGAGTTGTATCTCGTGTTGCTGTCTTTAAGGTCAGCTCTCGGTCATTGCACCTCTGCGATCTTGTTCTGATGTGGAGATGACCCATGATGTGGCGATGATGTCTTCTGTGTCAACGTCACTCATCACCGTTCCATGGCTCTGTCGATTCCACATTCCATTGATGATGCTTGAGGTCGTCGGGTGTGTTGTCATTTCAGGTTTAGTTGGGAAGTATATCAGGTCGAATTGGACATCACATGTTTGCCGGGTGGTGGCCAGACCGAATCTCTGATGTTCCCTAATGTGTCCCTTATGCCGAAAATCATGTGTCTGAGGAAAGCATCGTTTCAGCACATACCAGGACAGACTAATCAGAAAACGAATCAGGTGAATAAAGCGTTGTGCTAATAGTGTGGGTGCTGTTCGCGTTCGTCGGTGGTTCGGTGATTGTTGTGTTTGTTGCGTTTTTGTTGATCGTGGTTTCCGGGGCACTCATGTTCGCGGTCTTCGGTTTCGTGCGCTGGTACGACGCGGACATGTATTGCTTCACTCGCATTGGGTTCACATGTACCCGCGCATACCAATCAGCCTTCATTTCGGTCGTCTCCATGCACCGCCTGTATGCCTCGTACTTGGTTGGTCTGTTCTTCGGGTCCGCGCGTGCCACTCTGCACACCTCCTCCAACACTTCCACCAGGTATGGGCGAATGGGCTTGTTACGTCGTACGGCTTTCGCATGTTGGCAAGTTCCGCACACGGTAACCTACGATCGTGGAAGATGGTGTTGGTTGATAGTCGCTCGTTTGCTATTTCATTAGTTGGCTACTCCGATGCTCTCGGTGTACGCCGTTCTCTTGCCCGATGCTCTCGGCGCTTCAATCTGTTTCGTAGATTCAGTCTCCGACTATGAGTCGGTACGCGAGATGCTCTCTTGCTCTTCTCTGTATTCTCTCTCTCTCTCTCTCTCAACATCGTGTGCTCGTCGCACACGATACTCCGTGTTCGATACGTACTCCGTATTCGACACTCCGTTCATTCAGTACTGGCTCCTACTCCATGAGTACTCGCCATTTGAAGTTCACCTTCTGTATCCATGATGCTGATGCCCTTCGGTCATCGGATCTTCACCTCCTGCTCTGACTCGGAGACAGATGTCGACGTGGTGACATGTTGACATCCTGTCGACGTCAGTAGGTGTCCTTCTGCTCTCCAGATGTCACGTTCCATTGGTGATGCAGTGGTCTGTCAGATGATATCGTCATCTGAGGTTTAGTTGGGAAGTACCTCGAGATTCTCTTGGTACCATTGATGGATGGACGGACGATCTTCCAATTCTCTCAGAAATCGTCATTTGCAAATTTCCTCCAGAAATCTTGCCCCTTTTCGTGTGTTCCGTTTCCCCTGTAATTCTGACGAATCACAGTATACTATCGACACGAATGTAGTTATACCGTCCAAGTGCGTATGAGAGAATAGCGGGTGAACGATGCACATATACACGTACATCTTGACATATACTCACATGTACATCTCGACATTCGCAGCCCAACCAGGCTCAGCCAATCGCGGGTGTTCTGTTGCTGCTGTGGTGTCCTGCAGCACAGTACTTACGTCAGGTGTCTCCAAGGCTGCCATGTTGATCGCTTCGAGGTACGTCAGCGCCTTGCTTTCGGTGGCACTCTTCGCGAACCTGAGGGTCTTTTTCTGCTTCTGCGATGATGTTGCTGTGAGCGGTTGTTGCGTCGATTGGTGTTCGTTGATGATGGGAACCTTGGAATTCATGACATCATAGTCTTCCCATTCAACTTCCTCCACATGCACAGGATCAGTGACATTTGAAGCCGCAAGCAAGTCTGCGTAGCCGTTTCCGTGTTGCATCTAGTGCGTTGATCGTACATTCATGCCCTTCGCACAGAACCTGTTGCGTGGATTTGTCTTGTGCATCACACAGCAACCTTCCAAACCTGATGCATCAACCAAGACGGTGGTAGTACCTCTGATATTTCCCATTTGCATTGCATCGAAAATTTCATGTTCAGTTTGAATCTTGCCACCACTTTGCACGTAGGATCGTAGTATGATAGTGATGTAGGCAAAGTGAGTGTCGATTCGCCCTTTGCCTGTTTGGGCTTCTGTGTAGATCCAAACGACAAATTGGGGAAGTCCGTTGCGTGACGCATTCTTGTTGATCCGCGATGAGACGAGCGTGATGTGCTCATGGCTGGCGAAGCAGCCCGCGTTGTCCGACTGCAGGATGATTTCTGTCACTGATGGCAGGAGATCGTGTACCTTCTTCTGGATGATTTTGAGAAGCCCACCAACTTGAAGTGTGTCTTGGGTTGGCTGGCCATGAACAATTATGTCAACAAAGCGATATGTGAATTCGTCATCTTTGCAGGTGACAATCATAACACCAAGGAGCGACATGCCCTTCTTGCCCCAATACTCTGTCTGCGATTCTCCTTGCGCCGTTGGCAGAATCCTCTGCTTATGGTCGATGACAACATAGGCGCACTTGTCATTGTTGTTGAGCTTGGCCTTGTACTTGTTCATCTGATCAAATTGGACCTTTGCTCTCACTTGGTGTGCCATGTATGCAGTGATCTCATTGTTGAAGCCTGGTACCGCCTCCAGCATACTGCCTAATTCATCCTCATGGTCGCCAAGATGATTGGCCTTGAGCGTCTTGATGAATGGTGCGACGCGAACATCCATGAATCGCATCGCTTCTCCACATCTGTCACATACTTTGCCTTGTTGATTGTGAGCGATGGGAGAAAGGGCATTGGTGTCACACTCTGTTGTTGCTGTAGGAGGATGAATGACCATGCATGTTGTATCGGTGCTGGCAGGAGCTGTTGTGGTGGTGGTGCTGAGTGTAGATTGAGCCTGTCGCGTTTTTGAATCTCAGCGAAGCACGAAATGAGCGCATTGCATGGGGTCTTCTTCACACTTGATCTGCATGTGCAAAGCAGTATACTCCCACTTGAAGAATGTGATCATTAGGTCCAGATCGCGCACCAATATCTCACAGGTTTGAATATATTCAATTGTTGCATCGTCGCGTGCGTCATCACCATTGAATGAATCCTCCAGGAGAGCGCTCAAGCGCACGAGCATCTCCTTCAACGTCTTCATTGCCATCCAGAAGTAGTTTTCAAAAGAGGAGAGACCAGTAACCACTTTGCCTCTGTGCGTGAGCAGTCCTGTCATTGATCGGAATGCTTGCTCGCCAACTGGGTTGTTCGTCGTAGTTTTGTACATTTGGAACAGTTCGCCCACGCTCGTTCCGCCATATTCGAATACTGGCACATTTTCAAATATCACCCCTCCCCACTTGATATTGTGACAAAGGCCCGCCTTGTATGTGGTTGTGTTGCTGATGAAGGACACCATGCCAGTCAAGCTGTAAGTGCTGATGCGATAGTTGTAGACAGCAGCACCAGCCATGTTGCCCTCGCGCAACAGCTTGTAGTAGTTGCGCAGAGTGAGGGGCTGGCCCTGCGTGACGGTGTATTGCTGCAGCAAGAGTCCAAGACGCTGAACGTCAGGAAGTTCGCCCTTGGATCAGGTGAGGAGGTTCGTGCACTGGCGTGGCGAGGCAGACATGGCGAGAATGCACCTTGCTGTTCGTGCGATGTTCTTCTCGCCGACGAGGCAAATCGTGTATAGGTTGGGAGCCAGCTTGACTGGCGGCAAGTCCACTCCTGCGCGCACGAACGCAACCACTTGCTCCATCTGCGGAACTGGCAAGGTCATGGCTGGGATCAGTGCTTTCCACAGCGCATTGGAGGCCAATGCGAAGATCTTCTTTGCTTTGCTCCAAACTTGCTTGTCGGAATTGTGCCCCAACACAAACCTGAAACGCGGCAAGTCGGCCAGCACAGTTGCAAGGTTCTTCACTCCGAGCTCTTGCAAAACCTCGTGGATGGTTTCAAACGCATCTCTCTTGTTCGTGTTGTGCTTGTTTTGGAATCTTCCTGCATTTGATTTCCTGCTCTTGATTCTGTTGCGTCCCTTGGGGCGGAAGGCTTCGTCGTCGCCAGCCTTGCAGCATTGGATGCGCTTGCCTTTCTTTGCTGGTTGGATAGTCGGTGCGGGAAGGGGCGCGGGGAAAGCTGGAGGAGTCGGGACGCAGACTTTGACATGCACTTTTGTCCCAGCATTGGGGCCCTGTCCAAAGGCCTGCACTGTGACCTTGGAGGTGTCAAGAATCATGCCATTATCGGTGGTGATGTGCACACAGACGAAGAGCTTGTCGTTGGTTGCATGGAGTGTGCGATTTTGCTCGTGGTTGCCTAGGATCTCAACGTCACACTCGTTGTCGAAGGTCGCGCCTTCGAGCACAGGAGGGAGGAGCTTGTCTGTTGCAGAAGTTGGATTGTGCTGCTTACCATCCATATCCAATGGAGGCAAGAGCTTCTCAGCAGTAGATGGCGCGAAGAGTTCCTTGCGATCAATCGGATTGGATGGGAAGGGACGCACGGATGGAGAGGATGGCAAGCGCTGCTTCTTGGAGGGAGAAGGATTGGCGTCCTTCGACGCAGCTTTCGTGGTAGAGACGGGCATGATGCTGATTGGTACTGAAGGGTGGATAGAGAAGACTAGGATTGATGGAAGTGAACTGAGCAGGAGGAGTGCAAGAAGGTGACAATACAAGAACTACATGAACAAGCCACAAGCACAGCACACCACCGCAGAAAAGCAAAACTCGATTTGGCAGCAAAATGTGAGGAGATTTGTGACGTGTGACGAGAGTCAAATTTGAATTTGAGAATTAACATCTACTAACGGTTAGTTATTTCAAAAACGTGTTCGGACAGGCTGAACGATGACATCGCTGAAATGTCAAATTCCGTGCGCAACCCGTCAAAAAATTTCTCTCCCGAACGTGTCTGCGCACATTGTGTTGTTTGCATCGGAAAAGCTAATCAATCCCTTGCGATCATCACGGAGCATTGTGCATATTCGACCAAGAGGACCGTAAATCTACAAAGGTGGATAAAAATTGAAATAAGACATTAAAGCAAAATCGGCGTCCACTATGATTCTTATATTTTTCTCTAGTTTATGAATATGTGCGTGGTTTGGTTGAAATCCCCGTAAGTTGCCACCCCTCCAGGACCGACTGCAGGTCCCGTCACACAACCGGGTCCTATGGCAATACATGTCCTCGTTCTGTGTAAGAGATCATTGTTGTACTTGCGTACGACTACGTGCATTGATGGAGGTGTCAGCCAATGTGTCATAGGACCCGGGTTCAACAGGATCGATGGATATTCCCCGATGATTCCAAATTGCTGCCTCTTAAACTTCACACATCGATAGCCCTATGTGTGAGGACCCTACACAACCCTCAAGACCCCCCCCCTATCTCCTTTAGTTTATAAGTTATAAGAGGTTAAAGTTGGGTCATCGCGCCGGCCGGCCAAAAGATTTTCTCGCGATGCTCCGTGGTAAGATATTTAGCGTCTTCTGCGACACCGTTGAGATCGGCGGCAAACATGGTGTTTAGATCCCAAACACGTTCAAACCATGGCAGGATCGGTGTTTGGACGTCCCGTCCATGGTGTGCTCGACGTCCCCCTATGCTGTGTTCGACGTCGCACCCATGGTGTGTTGGATGTCTGGTGATGTTCTCCGGACATTCTCCACAAGACTCCTTCCCGCGGCTCGTACGAAAGCAAGACGACCGATCCTGTTCTTCGTAGCATGTCATGACATTTCTTTTCTGTTCTTCGTGCAAAATTGTCTTGCTTTTCTTTCGAAGAAGCTCCTTCCGGTTCTTTTTGTTTCTTTCGGCATCCAAAATGGTTTGGTTCGATTCAGTCGTCGGCGTCAGCCGACCATTGCCATCCGTTGTTCGGACGTTACCCTGTGCTACAGGTTTCGCTGGCGTCATCTTCTGTTGTATCGTTCGTTAAGTAGAATTGTGTCATTCTGCGTCACATGATGTCGTCGCACCGGCTTCTTCTCCAGAGTGGGAGAATTGTGTGGGGACGGGCAGACGTATTCGATGGTGGTTTTGTTTGTTTCATCATGGTGGCTTGCTCCTGTTGGCAGTCATCAAGTACCCTACTCCTGTGTGTGTGTGTGTGCTCTCCCCTGCGCACCGCACACAATCACCCCCTTCCTTTCGTCTCCTTCGCGCAAAAGCAGAATGCCAAAGGCACATGCCCTCTTGCGTTTCCATACAGCTCCGTGAGAGACGGGGGAGACAACACCGAGGTGCGGGTCGCTGTGGAGGGGGTGGCGAGAGACGTCAGTTTGTCGTGGGCGATTCATCCTGTCGTTTACCGCTGCAGTTCATCGGGCAGCCTCTTGCAGTTGGTCTTTTGCAGACGTCTGCACGTCCCCCTTCCGACGAGAAATGATTCGCTAGTTGACCGGCCTTCGGCATCACAATACCATCTCTATATCGACATATCGTAGGTGCGGGACAGGCCAAATCGGGAGGCCATGGACATGCCAGCACCTCGAGTCCGTGCACAGTCCATGTCTGGAGATGGTCGATGTCGATCGGAGACTCGGCTGTGGTGGCAAATCCCGAGAGCAGCGTGCCGCACCCCTTGCCTCGGCAGCACGCTGCATTCATGCAAAACGTCCGCATCGAACTTGACGTCGCCGTATCTGATGTTGCATCACATCATACGTCATCAGCATCGGAGTCTTTCACCGCTATCACAACCCCTCATCTCATGATGAAGCATCGCAATGGCAGCAGCTTCCGTATCCGTCATGGCAGGCAGCATCAGCAGCAGGAGCACTGCACATCGCATACAGCTACATCCCGTCCACGTCAGTCTCCGTGCTTGTCTTCATCTCCATGCCCGCGAGCAGCTGCACCAGCAACATGGCTCGTCACATGAGACCGCATGTCTATGGCGCGAAAGTCAGTGTCCTGGTGCACAATATGGATCAACCGTCCATCCCATGCAGCCGCCTCCGATCGATGTCGGCATCCGGAGTTCATATCGAGTTGCATGCCTTTCCGCGATGGTGACTGCGGCCCTGGCTCAAACTACAAGACCAAAACGGCCAACGGTGGCTAACCACTGGCCCTCTTCGTCAGCATCGGTGTCCGCATCCAACAACCGCACACCAAAATCAGGACCAGCACGAATGCAACTCCTCTGACGCGTTACCTCGTCGCGTCAATCTTCATGTATCTGCCCAAGACGCACCGAAGAAGATGCCATCGAACCCTGCCGCATTTCACCACCTACCATACAACGTTATTCTGAGGGCATTGCCCACAGCAACCGCAGCAGCATCGCAGCCCACCGCGTTGGATCGGATGCAGTCGCCACTATCAACACATCATTTCATGATAGCAGAGCAGACTACGTCGCATCCGATCCATTTGGTCATTCATTCTCAGATACGATCACGCTTGTGTGCGCCACAATGGAATCACCTTGCGGTTAATCCCTTTGCGGTAGAATCACATCGCAGTCGAATCGCCTTGCCGTCCAACCACCCGCCCATCTGCAGATCGCCACACTAACACGCCACTACCCCATTCATTCTTTGAGCCTATTGCATCCGCATCCAGTCAATGGTCACCAGCAGTACCAACACCATCACGGCCTGTATGATCTAATCAACCTGACAACCGCACCTGTGTCCATGCCTACCAGCGGCCTCCCACGCATCGTGGATAGCGCACACCGCCTCCATGCCTGTGCGCATACCCCTATTCATCTTCTTCTTTTCGAATACGAACCGCAACGGCAGCAAGCAAATGAAAAGAAACATGGCCGGTTGCAATGCACAGCACCAAAGCGATCGCATATCCAACTGCCACCGCAACATACCTACTAATGCACTGTGATTTCTGTTTCTCCCTCGGCATCGCATCCCTTCTGTCGCTACGTGCGGAGGCGTGTACGTTTGCAACAGCATCGGCAGTGGCAGTGAGACACCCACATCGACAACAACCGATCCACTCCGCGCCAAAGTTTGGGACCGTATCCGTTCGCGGTATCGACGCGGCCCATTGCATCGTGAGACGTCGACGGTTGAGTTGATGGTGACAGCACTACCTGCATCGACAGGATCATTCACAGGTAAGTATAGAAATAAAACCCATCTTTGATGCACGGACTTGTTCTCTGAACAACGCTGGTAAATGATGGAAACACTTCATTGCAACAGCAAATTCAACCACACGTACGTACGTATAATACTGTAGTATACCCTAGTATATTCAATTATTTTCTATTATACTCTATTCTATCGTATCAGTAGTTCCGTCTGATTCCTGTTGAACTGCAACAACAGCCACGAGAGTTTTTCATCCAACTGCGCGATCCTGTTGTGCTTTGCGGACGGCAATCACGAGAACAACTCCAAACCAGCAACAGCAAACCCCTGGTGATGCCATACAAAACGCACTAATACATACCGATACGATACACCATCTCATTTGAACCATAAACTGAGCGTATCATGTGAATGCTGGACTTTTGACGAGAGTGAACGTCGCACTTTAATCAACATTATTTGTATTGCCATTTCGGTCCGTACGACTACGTGTTGTGATGTCCAAAAACTCTAGGGGACACCCCCGCTTCATGGTCCATGATCATGCCCATCCCCGTCACATCCATCGTATCCGAGCATCCTATCGCTCTGAACGCTTTCGTATCCATCGGCTGGGCATGTATTGTGCCAGGTTTGCTCATTGTTCTCTCTCCAGCTTGCGATATGTGGAAATCTGGAGTTTCGACACCAGGCGAAAAACTCCGGTCCTCTGTCATGCAATCTGTTAGGGTTAGGGTTAGTACTAGGGTTAGGTTGGGGTTAGTACTGGGGTTAGGTTAGGGTTAGGGGGCTTGGGGTTCGGGATGCCACCACCAAGCAACATCAAATGAGCAGCGCACCGCTGTTCCGGAAGCCGAGCAAGTCGTGGAAACCATGGGCGCCAATTCTGCAACGGACAATGAAATGTCGTGTTGGACTAGCTTCCCACTTTTTCAAACACTGATTGTCGAACGGGAACCCCAATCTTTCCCGAAATCCACGCTCAAAAGTATCAAAACAGTGACGTCTGTACGTCGCCTCCAAATTAGTTGTAGCCTTACCTCAAAACTAAAATTAAAATAACTTCTGAACTAAAGGAGATAGGGGGGTCTTGAGGGTTGTGTAGGGTCCTCACATATAGGGCTATCGATGTGTGAAGTTTAAGAGGCAGCAATTTGGAATCATCGGGGAATATCCATCGATCCTGTTGAACCCGGGTCATAGTCGCACGCATACATGACCAGTAAGACCCACGTCAGCCAATGACCGTACGACCACGGCAGGATTTTGAAAAAATGGGCTCCTATAGAGACTATAATTCAACCATGTATAATTCAACACATTGGTAATAAGGTAAAGGTGCTATACAGTGAGTCCGGGCCTTGGATATAAAGTTATGAGGTCATGAAAATGGCCAAGCTATCTCTAATAGGGCCTTTGTGAGTGCGTTTTTCGCGTTGTTCCTCGTCTTGTGAGTTTTCGTCAATGAGACTGATTCGGTACATTTCTGGTTGGTTCACGGATCCGAGACCCTCTCGAACTCGATTTTGGGCCAAACATTCGTGAATGAAACGTACTCACGGGCAGACGACATAATTTCACGACACACTCAACGTGGTGACACAAAGCTGCCACCGTGCACAACTGCTCCAAGCGCTTCAGCTGCTCTTCCAACGCTCATCTTTGTGTGGGTTGGCTCAATATATTGCATGGGGGAGGAATAACCGCTCATGCACGAGTGGTGGTCCAGTCCATGCCCTACTCAAAGAGCAAGGCGATGATGGAGAGTGGCGTTGTGCCTTATGCCGGCGGACGATTGATGTTCATACGATTGCTAATGATAATGAATGTTGTTGTTGATGATGTAAGATCAAAAATTATGATTACTTGAGCTATCTCTCTCCCTTCTGCAGTCTGCACCTCTTGTCAATCGTATTCATGCATTTCGAGATCATGTTGTTTGTGCATTATCCCAAACCTGCGCCACTCTCTGTTAGACTTCTTGTTTTGGATGGAGGTCAGGGTTTGGATGGCGATATCCCTTTTCATATGCAAATATTTTTACGATTGAATCTTGACCAATCATTCTTCCAACTGGAGCTTTGACTAATCAGACTTCCAGTTGGAACCTTGACTCATCCGACTTCAGTTTGAGTCTTGACTAATCTGATTACAATTTTGATTCACGACTCGTCAGTCTTGATTGACTGTTAACACGACTCGTAGGTGTGACTGGCAATGTGATTGCTTGGGTGACTTATTGATGACTAGTATCTATTGTGCACAAGTCTAGGTCTTGTGTCACCAATAGTCTATCTAGCCTGCCGTCTAGGGCACGTTGGCATTATCACCCCAGTGGATCACCGTGTTGGACTGTCGGGAATGCCCTCGTTCACATTGTACGATCCCAGTGGTTCAATCCAACCCTTGTTGAAGAAACTGTCTCCAGTCTCTGAAGTGGATCATTTTTGAAGCATACAATGAGATGCAGTCTGCTGGGGAAGAAGCAATCGCGGAGCCCATCCGGTCGTCATCAATCCAAAGCGAGAGTGATCATTTCGAATATCGGCTCGCGCAACTCCCAAAACGTCCTTCTTCATGTATGGCAAAATTGTACGTAATTTTTACTACTGAGCTATGTGAACGTTTCAATTTCAAATTCGAAATTTCGAGATGGCTCTCGTTTTTGTCATTGACATTTGTTGAATGTCATCATCAAAACTACTTGTCCAATCATTTCGTCTCATCATCATGACGTGTGCATGCTGGTAGACGGACAGGCAGCACCTGGTTTTCGCAAAGCCGCAAAACTCCACAACTTCGACGAATCGTTTGGCAAGAGGTGTTGAGTGCACCAACGGATTCGCCCCAATAACACCGTCAGTAACAGAAATAAGAACAACAACCACAAATACATCCACCACAGGAAGTCAACCAGGTCCACAGGTCAACATTGTCACCAACAACGACGCCATAATAATAACTCAGAGATTTCGTTACGTGCCACTACGGGCTTTACCCTCGCCTAGGCGGGCCCCGCTAGGACCCGCGGTCGAGCGAGCTGTCGAAATCGCGGTTAAGGCCGGGTGAGCCACGCGGCCATGAGCGAGCGTTCCTGTTGCATGGACTGCTGCCGCTGTCTGGCCCGTGCGTCCCGCCTGACCTTTTGCGCCAGTTCGATCCATTGTTTGACTTGTTGTTGAGAGCCTGTGTCTGCCACCACTCCTCGCTGAAGTATCTGCGCTTCTCGCAGTGTGAGGTCGGGGGGTTGAAAGGAGCGAAGTCGCCTCGCGAATTCTCGCGTGCGCGCTGCCTCGGAGCCTGGCTCTTCATGCTTTTTGTAGTTCCTCGCGGTCCAGACAGACCAGGGAATCTTCCAGATGTGGCGTATCACGTCCGCTGCCCAAGCTTCCGCCGTGCGGTGCTTCGACAAGTTGTCTTTCATCCAAGCTTCTTGCTGCATCCTCCAGTCGACATGTAGGAACCCCTGCAGCAGCGGGAGCCACCCCACCGCTCGCTGCGATCCTGCCGGCTTGATCTTCCTCCTCCACCTTCGCATGCCTTGGCGCATGCCTCCCACCACACGGGGCATGTGCCCACTGCGACCATGTAGTCCAGCAACTCCGTCACTGACTCTTCCCACGCTTCCTCATACTCACCACAAGTAAGAAGATGCGTCACTGTTTCCTCCTGTCGGCAGCTCGGGCACTCGGAGCTCTCCTGCTGCCCTGCCTGCTTCATCTTGCGCCCTACCGCCATAAACCCAGTCGAGAGCTTGGTCACAAACTTGACGCTGTCACGGGCTGCAGAGGACTTGCGCGCCTTGGAGTACGACGCCCAGTTCACCTGGGAAAGGACTTCGCTGCTCCACCCGTGCTTGGCCTGCCAATATGCGTCGATATCCTGTTGCTGCGCCACCGACTCCATTGCAACGGAGTCGAGGTGGGAGTAGGGGTGGCCGGACCATCCGATCCTCCACACATCGGCGGACATAGTCCACTTGTCGATAGCCGGGAGCAGGGAGGCCATGTCCCAGTGTCGTTTCGCTGCTGTGTCAGCGCGGATGTTGAGCCTCGCCCAGATGTCGAGTGACGATGCGGAGTTGTCCTGGTGGCCTTTCACCCACTTCCACTTCAGGGAGCACTGAATTTTGCTCTTGACATGCTCGATCTCCGCGAACAGGTCCCAGTCCCTTTGCGTGGGACGGGGGCTGCCGTCCCTAGCCTGGATGAGTGCTTGCTTCCCGTCAAGAGCCAGGGTCACCGATGGAATAGTCACCTCGTGCTCGAGCCAGAAGATATGAATGAGGAGGCCAGTATGCCCATGAGCTCGCTGCGGTAGGAGCTCTGCATCGCTGGGACTCCGGGCACCGTAGCCAAGACCACCACCGACTTCTCGGATTGGGTGTCGTAGATAATCGAGGCGGATGTGCCACACCCTGCTTTGAAAGACCCGTCGCTCACCGCTATCAGAGTGCCGTTGGTGGACGCCTGGTGGGCATCACGGCAGGTGAGATTGCCTTCTGTGCTCTGGGTATACGGAAACTGCTCAGGCTCGTGGAAAGGGATGTCATCGTAGGGCAGTTGGTCGCCCTTGCTACCTTCCCATGTCACGTGGTTGTCCCGCCGGGTGACCGAGACGCGTACAACATCGTCGGGCACTGGGATAGAGACCGACGCCGGGTGATACCTACTCGCTGCGTCTTCCGTTGGCCTCGCATCCGGCGATAGGCGATGACTGACGACGTGCGGATCTCGAAGATTGTGTCGGTAGGTTGGTGCCGCCACCATCTCCACTGGTGCTCGTCGATATGCCACGGTCCCAAGGGTTGCGCGAGAGTCCTGCCTGCCCGAACCAGTCGGTTGCAGAACTGCCGCCACTCTGCCCACCAACTGGCCGGCAATCGCGATGGGAGCTGAGTCCAAGACGTGCGCAGCGTGGACGCCTCGTGGCCATGCCACGCCTCGGGGGTGATCTCGGAACCGCACGCTGAGGCGATGTCGGAGACAAACACTGCCCCCAACATCTGGCGGCACATGTTGATGCGCCGGAAGCGCTGCCCATGATAACCAAGGCTCAAAGCAATTTCGGTGAGGGTTCGATCGCCCTCACGCTGGGGCACGAATGCCGGAGTGCGCTCCTGGACGTGAAACCCTGCTTCCTGCAGATGCCCCCAAAGATTGGAGATCCAGCATGGAGTGATGGCATCCTGGATAAGATGGTGGGATTGGTCGAACAGAGAGCCCGAAACCCCTATCTCGTCCTTGATCGCCGCTATCGAAAGTTCGATCATCCTTCCTGTCGGAGAGGAGGCATGCACTTCCTGAAACATGGCCTGTATCTGTCGCACCACTTGACGCCGCCATGGGTGCGGGATACCGAGACCTCTGCCTGCAACTGGAGCGTACAGCACCGTCCTGGGGAAGGTGCGCATCAGCCCTATTTTTGGTAGCGCCGCCTGCAGAGCCGGGGCCATGATGTGACGCCATTGCTCCTGGGTTAGCTGCGTGGCAGCCATCACGTATTCCACGGACTTCATGAAACGCAGGACCAAGGCTGTTCTGGCCTCGCTCGGAGTGATGTTCGCCACTCGGATCTTCTCGGCAAACGCCTCGGACTTCTGGCGGAGGGTTGTCACCTGAACCGTGTTGTCCCCGTTGAGCGATATGGCCACTCCCAGCGTTTCGACCTGGTCGGTGTGGCACTTGCGCGGAATGATCGAAGCGCTGCCGCCTTTGTTGGAAACGTGAATCTGGCACTTAGTGTGCGAATCTTCTGCCCACCATTGCCCCGCCTCGAAGGAGAACTGGATCGCCCACCATGCCGACTTACTAGGCATGATGGCCCCGCCAGTAGCCGCCAGCAGGCCGTTCCAATCTTCGATCATGTTCTGAAAGCCTCCGAATCCGTCTGAGGCCGTTTCGCCCGCAGAGATACGGATGAGGTTGGTGTCATCGACGAAAGCCGATCCCAGGAGTTTCACTGAGGACCGGCTCAAGGGGCCGCGGAAGGTAGACTCGTGTCCTCGTGCCTGCATGGCTCGGAACATCACAGAGCTGATCACTGCTCAAATTGCAGGTCCCGCCCCGTTACCTTGCCCGATACTGTGCATGATACATTCGTGGTCTTTCTTGTAGCTGGCAATCGAAACTCCATGCGCCGTGCTGACATAGTGCTCTGCTTTCTGCAAAGTGCCAAACATGCTGCGCACCGCACTCGGGTTGGCGCCTCCCGCCATCATCGCCGCTGCCGCGAAGTTTGGCACGATCCTGTCGTAACAGGACTTGGCGTCGTTCGAACAGAAGAAGACTGGGGCCTTTTTCTGGTACGCGATGTCGAGCGAAAGTCGTTTGTTGAGAGCTGCAACTATCGCCGACATCCCCTTTCGGCTGCCGAATTGATACTCCGACAACCATCCAGCGGATTCCGCTGTGGCCATCATGTCGCGGCCTAGGCGTTTGTTGTTGAGGTTGAATTGGGCGTCCATGAGTTGGATCGTCCGCATCTTTTCGATGTTGTACACCTGCGCCTTCTTCAAAATCTGTACATCCGTGATCCTTCGCCACTCCTTCGGGGATGCTGCACACTGGTATGGAATCTCCTGCAGCTGCATGTCCACGGTGGCGAGGGAGGCGTTTTGGGAGGCTGCCTTGTAGTGGCCGAAGTGTGGGTTGGCTGGCTCGGAGCTGACTCTTTCCGTTTGCTTCTTCCATGCCTCCACGTGATCATCTACCGAAAGCAGATCCAGGGGGCATGAGATGGGGTGCAGCGCATTCAAGAGCGCCACCAGCATCTCATCGAACAACAACGACGCCATTGTGGCCATCGACCATATGCTCAATGTGTGCTGAGTAGAGGAACACTGCGCAGTTTGGTATCGACAGCGTTGTCAACGACCATGAGACACTGTCATGGCATGAACACACCAGTGAAGCCATCCACCAAACTACTCCACTAATGCATGCCACAGCATCATCAGCGGGCTTCTCTTCTCAAGTGGCCTATCGCCGCAATACATGCAATGCTGTATGGCATTCCATGTATTTGAAGAAGCGACTATGGCACTCGCCAGTTGCCACACGCCACATGAGGCCTACCATGGTAGATTTTCCGATCTTGTACACCTACGGGCTCTTGGCTCCAGGATGTTTGCGCGCAAACCTGGACAGCCAAGGGCAAAGCTGCATCGGCACTCCTGTGATGGCGTTTTCCTGGGATACACTGCTACAGCGTCCAACATTGAGTAGAACGACGTATCCATGGGCCAAGTGAAAACAACGGCCCATTTCACCATTGACAAGGCTCACTACAACGCTCAGGAGCGATTGCCAGGGCCGCAGCTCCTGTACAACCTTGTCCTTCAGGAACATCAACCCGATGCAGTTTCCATCCCAGCTGTGCTTCCTATCTTGCAACGCGAGCTCCGTCCTGTGACTGCGTCAAGATTGCAGCGCGCATGCCTTTGCCACTTGGAGAGCTTGCAAACATCCCCACGCATGCGTCAGCGGCCATCCTGCATACAACTGTCCCTTCTGATCCAGATTCAGTCCTGGGGTCCATTTCATCAGTGATCCGTTCGGCGCGAGTTTCCGATGGACCGTGTCCCTTTCCGGGAGCAATGACACCCTTGGGCTTGACCTCAAGATGGACGACATTGTTGGAATGTGTGTACTCGGATGTGTATGCATCAGTCACACTTGCGTGCCATCAAGAATATTTGATGGTGGAATCACGACCCAAAACTAATGACATCACAACGATACCACCATGATACCACAAGGATACTACAATGCTACAATGCCAGGATACCACAATACCAGCGGATACCACAGTATCCACCACATGTGACGTCACCTCAAGGCCTTACCTACCAGGTCTACAGGAATGAAATATGTTTCAAATAATCCATCAGATTCCATCAATCATCAGATTCAACAAAACCTGAGAATGGAACAATGACGAGACAACAAGAGAGAAACAACAACACAACAATCAAGTCAACATCAACGAGCAACAAGGAGAGCAATGTACATGGAGGTGCAAGAGTATTGCACCAGCAATGAGAGCAAGGAAGAGATGGATCAAGAGAGCATCTTGATCCTCTCATTCCGCACGCTCGCTCATCAACAATCGATATCAGTAACAGCAACAAGTAACGGAAACACTTACAGCCAAAGAGTGTGACTACTACCGATTCTCCATGCATGGAGCCTTCCAACACTCTCTCTCTCTCCATGTTATCACTGCGCGATACTCTGTATTCGATACGTACTCAATTGCCCTGTCTCATATTGACCTACTACTTCATGTGGAGTTTTCAATGTCTTGCTTGAACTCCTCCTTTACATATCCATGATCTCCATGACGCCACAGTAATAGAATCTTTGAATTCTGTTCTGATGTGGAGTCAGCTGTTGATGTGGGGACGCATGACATCGTGTCATTGCCAGCTGTCGTTCCATGCTCCTTCACATTCCATATTCCGTTGATGATGTAGATGGGAGGCAAAGGTATTGTCATTTTGGGTATAGTTGTGAAATATTTCGACCTGGACTTGATGTCACTTGTTTCTGTGGAATGGATGGACAGACCAAATATCTGATGCTCTCAGATAATGTTGTTCACCCATTGCCTTCCGAAATGGTGAACACATTGGCGCGCGTAAATTCGTGATGTGATTCACTCAATCACGCTTCATTGATGACACGAATGTTAGCGCCGTTTGCACAGAGAGTACAAGAGAACAATGGGTGAGTAATGCACATACACCTATGCACATTCCGACACACAAACAACACGAAAACAAAGATGCGAAAGACTAATCTTTCCCATTCAGTGATGGAGGTGATTGTGCACGTCATGTTAGAATAACAAAGATAGCAGTTGGCAAACAACCCAGATCTATTATGCAGAAAATCAACATCATGCAGAGTAGAATAGTAGAGTGTGCGTAGAGTATGCAGTGCACATGATGTTGTGATGGATGTAGAGGAGCATGACACAAGGTCACTCAACAAAAACGCGCAGTGCAGAACGGAAAACAAAGCGAGAGTCGAACCAGCACAAAAGGATCACATGAGCAACGACCAACTCTCTGCCGTGTTGTGTGGCGACACGTGATGCAAAACGCAAATACAGTGGATTTCATTTTCATCGCACGACGAGTGTCCCAAATGCACTTTCGAGACGGATTGGCGAGCACACGCTTCTGCGACCCAGAAAACCGTGAGAATCAGCATCGATCTGAACCAGGTGGGACGAAGATATCAAATATAAAGTCTGTCCAACCACTCGTGGACTTGACGATGTCACTCAAGATGGAACATGCGACGTTGCCATGCACTTAACGACAAGAAGAAACACGTCATCACAGTTTCGACTCGAACTAACGCCCGTAACGTCGAAATGAGCACGTCATTTTGTTCCAAATCGAGCTTCCCACCAAGCAAAACACAAAGAAAGCGAAAATCAGATGGAAATGGGTGCCACGTGTCGTGACAGGAGCTCCGAAAAAGCGAATTCTGGCCGCTTGCATCACGTTTTGCCTCTAAAACGCTAGGCTGACACCATCATAACTTTTTAATCAAAGGCTGGACTCACTTTCTAGAACCTGGTCCTTATTACCAATGTGTTAAAGTATATAGGGTTAAATTTTAGTCTCCATTGGAGCCTATTTTTTCAAAATCCTGCCGTGGTCGTACGGTCATTGGCTGACGTGGGTCGTAAAGCAATGCATGGGTGAAACAACCAGCCACGCACAACGCCGCATACCGAAAAGGATGGATGACGGCGACCATGGCAAGAGATGGAGATGATGCTGATGATGCTGATGATGATGACGAATGGGAAGTGACGAAGAGCGATTGCAACCGTATCGCATCGATCGGCGACATCAGAAAGGAAGATATCAAGGCAATTGCATGGACAGTCGCATGAACAATCGCGGCACCAACAACGGTGCCATCAACAACGGTGCCATCAACAGTGGTGAGAGACGCCATGCTTCCGTGATAAACCCCGGATTCAAGTGATCAGCAGCAGCGCCCACGCTGGATGTGCCATCGGCAGCTGCGATTCAATGCCTGCTGGACGAGTGCATTCATGATGAGATCGGACGCAGCAACTTCTTTGGGACCTGTAGCACCAGGTGTTCGGAGATGCTCCTTCTATTACAGCCACCACTGCACGCACCATTACCACCAACGCCGGCTCATGCTGAAGCTCAAAGCGATGCATCGCAGCCACAGCTGCAAACGATGAGATGGAGGCACCGTGTCATCGGATCCACAAGTCGGAGAAATCATCTGCTACAGCATCAGCAACTTGTCCCATGGCTCGCCATCCTTGCCGGCTGCATCTGGAGCCCATGTGGCAGCTGGCGTGCGCTTGCGCCTTGCGTGATGCCATCCAACAACGGCGGAAGCAACACCAACAAGCCAACAGTCGCGATGCATTCATCTTGCGCCGTCCAGTTGCAGTGGAGTACGACGATCCATGCATGACACCAGCGGATACCACCATCCTTTTCCACACAACTCCATCCACATCATTGAAACCAACGAACGCGGAAAGCATTTGATTGGCGACGACGATCTCGGCGACAACAGCGGTGGCCAGACTATCGTCGTCATGCCGCACTGCCCAATGATGCTGTATGGTACACCAACGTGCTGTTCACTCACCAGGATCATCTGCTGCTCAGTGGCATGATCATCAGCAATGTATTGGCCAAAGAGCACGCCTTGCTGTCCAGCCAGTCAGGCTGTGCTGCGAATGATACGGTCGTGCATAGAACAGCACGCTGCGCGAGTCACCAAAGGCGAAATCCAAGATTTGCCGGGCGCACCATTGGATGTATCACTGATAGCTATCTTACGAAATACGGTAGTGTAGTTACTTCTCTGATTACAGCCTATTCATTTTCCTCTTCTTCATGACGCGCTCACTTCTGTCTACTGTTGTTGTGATTCACTCCTCTTCTCCAGCGGCAGCGCCAGCGGCCTCAGCCAGGTGCGACGGACCGCACAAGGTTCATCAACGTTGCACGATCCATGTATGAATCCACTTGTGCTGTACCCTCACTTTCATCCACGACCTTGTACAAATCCATCATGGACATGGCACTGTACTTGTCATCAACTTCATTGCTTGCCGCTCCCCCATTGCAGATGGCATGGATCTCTCCCATCAGTTGGGGATGTAGAATCAGCTTGCTGAAATCTGGATGAGTGAAGAAGTTCTGTTTATTCGCAGCTGCCATTCTCGTTGCTGCATCCTTCAACAGTAAACAGCCGTGTTGATTGGCGAAGATCACCATATCTACCATGGTGTCCTCTGTGAGATGAGTGCGGGCCAACTCTGCTTCAAGAACAAGCTTGAGTCGCCAGAAGCCGAACTCGTTGGCCACAAGGATCAGCTGTTGTAGATCGTCCTGTCCATCGGCGGTGGAAGTTGGCTGGTCAGCGCCATCATCGTCGTCATGAGCGCCATCACGGGTATCAGTATCGTTGTCCGGAGTGCTGTGATCGAAGGATATCTCACCTGTGTAGATGCATTCGAGGACACGTTGGACATGTTTGGGTTGATGGTTGGGAAGAGGGATGAGCCTGCGGGTGAGGGCAGTGGCAGAATCAGTGCCGTCATTAGTGCCGTCATCGACATGCTGATGTTGGATTCCCGAGTTGATCAATGTCTGAATGGACGGAACAGTGACCATGAGGACTCCGGAGTTTGCTTTGATTGGCTGTTGTTCGTCGCCTTGTCCGCACAGGAAGGTGATGTCTGCCTTGGCCTCAGAACGAACAGCGCTGCGACGATCTTGGTCGATGCTGATGTTGGTTGTTGTGTGGATTTTAGGATTGTCGTGCTTGGTTGGTGTTGTGATGGTGTTTGTGTGGCTTTGCTTGTGCACCTGCGTCTCTGTTTGCAGCTGCGTCTGCAGTTGCAAGTTGCGTTGACTGAGATGACCGAGACGCTTCATGATTGATCTCATCATCTTGACCTGCTTGTTCGCAATGAATACATCGATGGGTGTTTTGATTTTGTTGTTTTGGATGTCGATATTGACCTTGGTTGATTCGATGAGGTATTTGACGCATTTAGAATTGCCACCGGCGCATGCATAGTGAAGTGGAGTGTTGCCATCGATGTTCTTGCAGTTGACATCGGCGTTGGTTGATCTGATGAGGTACTTGACACATTCAGAACGGCCGTTGGCGCATGCCTCATGAAGGGGAGTGTTGCCATAGTTGTTCTTGCAGTTGACATCGGCGTTGGTTGATTCGATGAGGTACTTGACACATTCCAGGCTGCCGTTAGCGCATGCTCGATGAAGTGGAGTGTCGCCATCGTTGGCTTTGCAGTTGACATCGGCGTTGCATGTTTCGATGAGGTACTTGGCACACTCCAGGCTGCCTCTGACGCATGCCCCATGAAGTGGAGTGTAGCCATTGTTGGCTTTGCAGTTGACATCGGCGTTGCATGTTTCGATGAGGTACTTCACACACTCCAGGCTGCCTCTGACGCATGCCCCATGAAGTGGAGTGTAGCCATCGTTGTTCTTGCAGTTGACATCGGCGTTGGCTGATTCGATGAGGTACTTCACACATTCCAGGCGGCCGTTGGCGCATGCCCAATGAAGGGGAGTCCAACCATAGCCGTCTTTGACCGTGTTGACATCACGTCCTTCGTTCTGCTCCTTCCATTCCTTCAACACCGACAGATCACCTGTCTTGGCAGCGTCAAGGAGTTGTTCGTCTGAGACATTCGGCATGTTGGTCGTTGGTTGTTGAGCTGTTGGTAGACAAACAATTGCTGGATGATTGCTCAATGTGTTCACGGTCTTATGATGAAGATGCTGACTGATGGTATGAGACCAGACTGCTGCAAGGAATAGCAAGGTTGTCGTTGTCTTGTTCGCACGTTCTGTTTCTCTGTTCCATGATCGCACTCATCACGAATCATCAATCAAGCAGGCTTTTGCATCAGAGTGTTTGACCCGATCGACTCAACAGGCTGGATGCACGACCCACGTATGGTACTCAAACAGGCCAATCAACGAACAGATGGCACACTGCCCTTTCCTGACACTAGGCCTAATAGGGACAGGCCAACTAGAACTATCAACAACAACAACAACCATGCAAGGCCAACATCAGAAAGTCACAACACAAGCACATAAGATCACAGGAATTCATCAGTCACTGTCGTCGCATGATCACGGCGCACAGTACTGCATGAAACTTCACTGCTGATCTCCTCTCTTCCTTTTTGGTTGTCCTCGTCATGTCCGGCCTCCAGGACCTCTCTCGCCGCTTCGCCGACTCCCTCTTCGAGAACGATGGTGGTGGGGGTGTTGGCAAGTTCCGCTCACGGTAACCTACGATCGTGGAAGATGGTGTTGGTTGATAGTCATCTGTTTGCTATTTCATTACTTGGCTACTCCGATGCTCTCGGTGTACGCCCATTCTCTTGCCCGATGCTCTCGGCGCTTCAATCTGTTTCGTAGATTCAGTCTCCGATTATGAGTCGGTACGCGAGATGCTCTCTCGCTCTTCTCTGTATTCTCTCTCTCTCTCTCTCTCAACATCGTGTGCTCGTGCTACACGATACTCCGTGTTCGATGCGTACTCCGCATTCAACACTCCGTTCATTCAGTACTGGCTCCTACTCCATGAGTACTTACCATTTGAAGTTCACCTTCTGTATCCATGATCCTGATGCCCTTCGGTCATCGGATCTTCGCCTCCTGCTCTGACTTGGAGACAGATGTCGACGTGGTGACATGATGACATCCTGTCGACATCAGTAGGCGTCCTTCTGCTCTCCAGATGTCACGTTCCATTGGTGATGCAGTAGTCTGTCAGATGATATCGTCATCTGAGGTTTAGTTGGGAAGTACCTCGAGATTCTCTTGGTACCATTGATGGATGGACGGACGATCTTCCAATTCTCTCAGAAATCGTCATTTGCAAATTTCCTCCAGAAATCTTGCCCCTTTTCGTGTGTTTTCGATGATTCGCAAAAGTAGTAGTCCCCCAAAACACGGTTCGCAAAATCGAAATGGGCCAATGAGGGGCCAGGGAATCGCCTGCTCTTTTAGGGCACCCCGTCCTGCGACAGTGCTGTCCCCCAATCGCAGGAGGCACAACGGACGCCCATGCCCATGACGTCATGGAGGTATCGGAACATTTGACAATCACTGCTGTGGTACACTTTATTGTTGTCATCGGCCTTGTTGGCTGCATGCATGAATGGGAATGGATGCCCTCTCTTTTGGGGGAAAACGTTGACGGACCCTTTTTTGCCAGATTTGAATCGGCATTTTCTTCGTCTTGCGCGACACATAATTTGGCTCACAGACCGATCGGAACAAAAACAGCAGCGGAGCAGCAGCGGAACAGCAGCGCAACAGATGCTTGATGTTCTCCACCATGGTGCCCTTGTTTTGCAATGAAAGTCATCCTCCCACCTCCATCATACCACCCTGCATACTGCCAACCAGCTTGATATCGCCAGCATGACCACCACCGCCAATCCCACCGCCAATCCAACTGCGCGTTCCGTCGTGGCTGCTGCTGATCCGCCCACTGCTACGCTCAACGCTGTACCCATCGCAGCTCCCGTTGCTGCACCCGTCGCTGCACCCGTCGCTGCACCCGCCGCTGTGCCCACCACGGTGCTTCCTGCTCCACCCACTGCAGTTCCTGCTACTGGACCTGGAGCAATGGTCGTTGATGCACCCACCACTGCGCCCGCTGCTACGCTCGCCGCCGAACCCAACACTGCCAATACTGGCGCCGCGGTTGAGACTACTGCAGCTGCTTGCACTGTGCATACTGTATCTACAGCACAGCAAAGCAAAAACGCGAAGGTGATTGCATTCATGGCATATGTCTTCGATCTGCAATTCACCAGAGACGACATCAAGGAGATCAAGAAGGGAGTGCTTCCCTTCACTCGTGAGCAGTACGATGCTGTCCGTCCTGTGCATGTTGCCAACTTCTTGCGCAAGAAGGCATTTGGAACAGAGAATCCTGCTCCTGGTGCCTCATCCTCCTATGCGAGGCTTGGAACACTGAGGGGCTACTATTCTGCTATCTCCAGCATCATGATTGATGGGGAAAATAGATGGTCCAATCGACACGAGGTTGGTAATCCATGCCGCAGTCAGCCTGTCTGGGATGTGATCAATGCAGTCAAGAAGCTGGAAAAGAAAGGAGATTGCAAGGAGGGGAGCGAGAGGGAACCATTTGAGCTCGAAGAGTTTGAACAGGTCCTGTCTATGCTCGCTGACTCCAGCGATGATGTCGCTGCGTACAGTCTCACCGCATTTTTCAAGTTGCAATTCCATCTTATTGGTCGCTGTGACGATATTGCGAACCTTCGGTTCAGCTACTTCTCCACCATCCCAAATGCTCCTGGCCATATCGGCATCAAAGTCATGAAGTCCAAGAATGCTGCAGAGATCAGCAGGATTGCATTGCAGATTATTGTCGGATCATTCGATATCAAGTACTGTCCGATCCTTGCTCTTGCCATCCATATGGAGGCATCTATGCACAAGACAGAACGAGAGGAGCCCTACCTGTTCTCCATGCGTGGTACTGGCGACAAGGTGCCCAAGCTGACTCTATCAGTAACGAAGGATGCGATCTCCCACTGCGTGAACGATCCAGAGTTCAAGGTCATCTCTAGCGAAGGGCCCATCAAGCGCCTCGGAACCCACTCCATCCGCAAGTGTTCCGCCACCCACGCAATGAACGTTGGTTGCTGCTTCACTACCGTCGTAGAGCGCGCCCGCTGGATGCTGCCCCAGCGAACTATTCTGAACAAGTACGTTCCTGCCACTCTCTCGTATCCTGATGCAGAGGTAGCATGCAGATCCACGCCCGAAGCACCATGCACCTACAAGATTGTCAAGCCTGAAGTCGTCACAGATGATTGGCTCCTCGACAATGTCGCAAGGAAGATCCGACATCGTCTTGCCCGTCCCCTTGCCCTTGCATTTGCTCGTGGCCTGCTGTGGGGTGCAATGGACGCACATGCCTCCAAGATGATGCCTGCATGGCTCTCTGACAGTGTGCGTAAGGCCTACCGCGAGCTGGCACAGAAATCTAACTTGGACCCAGATGCTAACCCAGTGGAGCGAGTCTGCCTCTACGTCGGCAACGTACGCGGCATGCTCAAGATCGCTGAGGGCCCACGTCCTATCATCAATCGAGCTGCTGGCACAGGTGGTAATCCATTTGAGGCCTACCAACATGCCGAAGGGGTGGGAAGGGTCACTGTAACCATGTTGGAGACCCAGCAGCTGGCGCTCGATGGCATCAAGTCGGGTATAGAGACGGTGAGGACCACTGTTGCATGCAACCAGCTCAAGAGCAACAAGATGGAGATGAAGCTGGACCTGATGGAGACGAAGCTAGACAGGATGGAGAACAAGCTCGACGTCCTCCTCGATCTTCTCACGAAGAACAGCAGCCATCATCAACCGCCCACCATCGATCTGGCACCAGCAGCATCTGTGCCAATTGATGTGCCTGTGCCATCCACACCACCAACCGAGACAGTACCAATTGATGTGTCTGTGCCACCAACACCGACCGAGACAGCACCAACCGAAGAAACTGAGCCATCTCTGCCAACGCTGATCGATGCACCTACACCAACTGTAACATTTGCACCTATGGAGGTCGAGCCAGAACTGTCTCCTGCAGCACAGGCAGAGGCCGAAGCAAGGCTGGAAGAGCAGAGATTGGAGCAAGCCGCAGCTGTGGCGGCAGAGCGGAAGCGAATCGCGAAGCAAGCGAGAGCAAGAGCAGCTGCGATGTCACAGCGGACGAACAAACCCGATCCTGGGAGAGCAGTCCTCACCCCGCAACTAGGTACGTTGGAGCTGCTCTGGAGAGAGTATCATGAGGGATTGTATGGGTTGATGGCAGCAAAAGAGATGAACAAAGAAACGGACTTGAAGAACAGCAACAACAAGTTCATTTGGAACCGTCGCAAGTTCATTTGGGAGGAGTTCGAGCGTCTCGCTGAGCTCGGCGTTGAAGGGCCAGCAGCATTAGCGAACATACACAGAGAGTTTGGCAAGATGGCCACTGGCCAACTCAACATCGCAATCGGCAAAAGGAACAGAGCCAAAAAGAAGGCCTCCGAAGCCGCCGCCAAAGCCGCCGCCAAAGCCAACAAGTAGACGTGAAGAATAGCAATTGTGATCCAGCGACTTCTGGTGCATCTCTCGTGGCGTTTTGGTGTGCTTCACAGTGTGTGTTGGTGCTGGTACGCAGTGATTCGAATCGTGCGTCGACTTTCGGTCCAAAACAGAAACGATCGGGGTGTGATCAGAATCAAGGAGAGCGAGGATGTTCGCGGCGATCGGAGAAACTTTTGTTGCGAATTGGTCATGCCTTTTTGCTTCCGTCATCTCAGCCGTTCGCACAGATCGGCCATGGTCGATCCCAGAATCGACGAGGATGAGGATACACACGGTGATCACAAAACTTCGATGACGATTCGATTCGGAGTACTTCGCACAAACAAAAAAGCATGACGCGCATAGCCATCACAGAGCGTTTTCGCGACTGCTCACCACAACACCATCGCTATTGTACTGATAACACTATGCTACTATACTATAGTATTATACTATATAATACTATAGTATATTATTATACTACGGTACTCCACCACGATGCTACTACACTACTACGCTACTACACTACTACACTACTACACTACTACACTACTACACTACTACACTACTACACGATCGAGGTGATTTCAATGATGTCCAACTCATCCTCGTCACCACATCATCACGATGTGATGCGCAATACGATGGCATAACGAATACGAGGAGAGCGCACTTTTATGTTATAACATATAATTCAGACAATCATAGTGTGATGCCTGTTAGGAATGGTATTACTCTCATGGTCGTGTGCTTTCTCTGCTTTGGATTGTGTTACATGCGACAGGAATCGGCCATGATGTCCCAGAACTGAGGAGAGTGAGGATGCGCACGGCGATTGGAGGAGTTTTGTTGTGGATCCGATCCGAGTTTTGTGTGTCGCCGTCGTCTCTTTTTTCCGTCATCGTTCGTCCATGAGTCGACTCCGGAAAATGGCCGACAAAAGCATGACGCGCACAGCCATCACAGAGCGTTTTCGCGACTGCTCACCACAACATCATCGCTATTGTACTGAAAACACTATGCTACTATACTAAGGTACTACGCTCCCACGCGACTACGCTCCCACGCTACTACGCTACTACACTACCACACGATCGAGGTGATTTCAATGATGTCCAACTCATCCTCATCACCACATCATCGTGATGTGATGCGCAATACGATGGCATAACGAATACGAGGAGAGCGCACTTTTATGTTATAACATATAATTCAGACAATCATAGTATGATGCCTGTTAGGAATGGTATTACTCTCATGGTCGTGTGATTTCTCTGCTTTGGATTGTGTTACATGCGACGGGAATCGGCCATGATGTCCCAGAACTGAGTAGAGTGAGGATGCGCACGGCGATTGGAGGAGTTTTGTTGTGGATCCGATCCGAGTTTTGTGTGTCGCCGTCGTCTCTTTTTTCCGTCATCGTTCGTCCATGGGTCGACTCCAGAAAATGGACGACTGCAGTGTGGGGAGTAGAGCAGGACGAAAAGGAGACACCAATCGAGCGGAGCGCCGATACGACCGACATATCAGTGCTGATCCAAGCGCAATGGATTGTGTCGTACCCCATTGTACATAATTGAGCGGGTCAGCTACAGTGTAGGCAGACAGATGAGACTTGACCAGAGTGGAATGAGGACGCGAACGAGCAGGGCGACCCATGTATGGGTAGTGCCATCATCGAACATGATTGTTACCTTTGATCGTTTGCGGTCGGGCTATTGGCCATTTCCAGAGGGCGCACATCATCAGGAATCCGTAGTGGGAGCAGGATGATTGATTGGTGTGGCGAATTTGAAAGAATGTGGTGGCGGTCGCCAGTATGCGTGTGATCGGTGGCATGTGAAAGAGAGATGATCGCAGCGTAGTATCGCAGGTATTCAGATGGTCGATCATCGCACTGGAACGACGATGTCGACAAAATGGCGGGAGCGGAGCAGGGACGGAACGGTCCGGAGCGTGATGAGGAACTGCATGGAGATGAGTGGTCAGTGTGGATAGGGGGAGAGAAGGCTTGCGCGAGCACGAAGGATACTCTGTGGGAACACGTGCAGTGGCAGAAAACCGAGCAGTGGCAGAGTAGGACAGGCAAAATGGACTGGGAGGAGATGGCTGATGTCGACGGTCATTCTATACGAGCGACGATGCATGGGCTGGAGAATGGAAGGCGACGATGGGTGGTGAAGCACGCGGCGCATTTCGGACCGGTCGGCAGGAATATGCGGAAGTGGAGATTCTGGAGCGATGGCCTATGCCTGGTATGCAAAACAGAGGAAGAGATGAAGGCGCATGTGATGCAGTGTCAGCATCCTGCTGCGATGCAAGTGAGGCATGCCGCTTTGGAGAAGTGGGCGCGCGCGATGAGAATGGACGAGGGGGATCCGCAAATGGTACAAGAGATCGTGCGGCAGGTGCGAATGTGGACAGAACAGCGCGAGGCGGAACCGCAAGGGTGGTCTGATGTGCACAGAGCATCGATGGCGCAAGGCAAGATTGGATGGGACAAGATGGTGATGGGGAGGTGGTCTTGGCAGTGGCGGCGAGTACGGACTGAAACGATGCGGCGAAGTGGCAGTAGAGATACGCCAACGCATTGGATTAGCCAAGCGATTCGAGGCCTGTGGGAAGTACGATGGGTGGCGTGGAAAGCATGAAATCAGGCACTGCACGAGGATGAGCTTTGGAGCAAATAGACAGAGAAGGTCCAGCAGGCGCAAGAGAAGGTGGAAGTGGTGTAGCAGTGAGGGAGTAGAGGATTATTATGGAGGGACGCGGGGCTGCTGGAGAACACGAGCAAGGAGCAGGTCCAGAGAATGCCAGTGGATGAGCAACTTGCGCGGGTACGGCATGTGGAGGCGGCCAGAGTAGGAACAGCGGCAAGCCGGTTATGGCAGACGGGGCCAAGGACAGGAGCAGCAACGCCCACCATGGGTGACAGGCAACGAAGAGGGCGCCAAAGGGAGGATTATGGCATCAGGAGGGGCAGAAGAGGAAGTGCGCGAGCAGGCTCCGGTCAAGGAGGGCAGAGCGTGAACAAGCGAGGCGGAGACGCGGGAATACATGATATGGGTGAAGTGCACGGCGGATGTGGAATCGGGTGCCCAGTGCGGTATGTTCTATGTGATTTATGGAGATGGCAATCTGTGGAAGGCAGGGAAGCGAGATCCTAATAGAAGTCGTTCTGGCGTGGTCGGCCTTTTGGCTCGTCGTTTGCGGGCGACTATGAAGCCTTCGAGGCAACCTTGAATGCAAGGGATAGTCAGTGAGTTATTATTATTATTCAGATGGTCGATCAGATGATCTGCGTGGTCATGGCGAATCATTTCTGATGTAGATGCCGTCGCCATCCCACTGCAACTCTCTAGATCACCGAGGCGGCGCCTGAATCCACATGACGCCTGTGTGTCGGTATCATTGCAGTTGTGCACACATCTCAAAATGTGAGCGGACTCAAGTCCACGACTGTTCCCAAGCTGGACTCAGACCTGGACAAAAAGAAATACCGATCGGTCAGTTCGCGCCAAAAGCATCGGGCCGCATCCTCAGTGCGCCGAGAATGTGCGCATCCTCCAACGCATGATCCTTCGTGGGGCCATGCCCCTATGCGACAATCATCGATCGACAATGCTCAACCAAAGACGTTCAGTCTCCCAAGTAATTCGATCACTGGACGCTATCCTATCAGACTCAATTTTCAACATATCAACACATCCGTTTGGTTTCGCATCCGTTTCACTGAGCACACACACACACTCCTCGCACTTGCCCGCGGTGTATGGCAATCATCAGACCATCAGCTTCCGCACCTCAGTCAACTAGTCATAAAACCCAAGTAGCTGTATTCTAAGACTGCGATCTATCACATAGTAGTCGGATCATTTTGGGGGTACCAGCTACATACACTTTTGATCCGCTGCATCACGCGGTTACGTTCCAGGTCATTGGTACGTATGTGCCTACGGACATGCAATTCAGAGGACTACGTTGTGACCTTGAGGACCAACTCCAACCATTCGCGGCATGTATCAACGCAATAGCCACGCTACGAATACTCGACCACGTATTCGTTACTTTTGGAATGCGGTTCACAAGAAACAACCAGACGGACCAAGGAACAACGCCAACAGCACAAAAGAATGAAGTTATGCTTTCGCGGCGACGGCCACCAATCTCATGATCATTGCGAGCCCATGCAATTGAAGTATGATCGGTCGTGACACATTGCGATCTCGCTGCAGATTCCATTTTTCACAACCGGCACATATTCAAGGACACGGAGAGCACCATCCGCATCATCCCCGCAACAAACGTAATAAGTAGGCTACCGCAAGAGAGCTGCTGTCCATTTTCCTGCTATACTCAGCTTGCTGCCGTAGTTCATGGTGATTGCAGTCTCAGCCATTTCGTGTTTTGCATGATATTTTGCAGGGATTATGAACTAGCGTTTTGCTCCACAGGAAACAAAAAATGACGAGTCAATGGTTCAGTTGGCCCACGGCACATTTTTTGGCCTGTCTGAACTCCAACCTGTGAAGTGACGTCGCTCACTTTTTGCCACTTTGGAGGTGCGCGCCAGTCGCTGGCGATCGTTTTACTCTCCATCCTTGGGTGCACTCGTCTCTCACCCATGGAACCGTCCTGCCAGGTGTGTGCATGGCTGCCACAAATGAAAGTTGTACAAATGCTTGGGCTCCTATCACCAACAATAGGTCGTGCGGTGCTGTTTTCATTTTGTTCCATTTCTCCATTCGAATATTGGTGTTGTCATTGCTGTTTTCGTTCCGTGCTCGGTGCTCCACTTGTGCCATGGAACTATGCAGCACATGTGCCAACTTTCTTGTAAAAGGGTGAAAGGCTGATTTATGATAACTTGACTGTCGTCTTCTGATTGCAGCGCGAGAGTGAGCGATGCCCTGCATGCACCGTGCGATGGGACGAGATGTCAGCTCTTGATTGTAGTAGAGCGGTGAACGGAACAGGATGACTGGTGGCTCTGACGTTGCTGGTCTGATGATCAAAGAAGGACAACGATGCTGCATGATGTTGTGTCATGCACGAGGATCTGGGAACCGATGTAGAGGGGTTTTTCTGAGGCGGCAACAATCCAGAAAGTCCGTGGCGAAATGGTCTGGATAGCTCATATGTTGCATCTAGCGCATGGCGTGGGAGCAATGGGCAGCTCGAAACGAAGCACTTTTTGAAGGTCAAGACTTGGCTGAAGCCGGAATAAATCAAGCTCTTCGCAATAGATCAGAATCATTTCGTCTCCGCCGCGAGCACCATCGGCCCACTCACCACAGGATTCAACGGACGGCACCAACAGCAGACGCGCACATAGCGCAGGTCGCGATATGGGTCGAGCAAACCACACAGATGTTGCATGAACCGACTGCCTCTGGCACCCTGTTCATGTGGCTGAAGCGCAGAAGACGCGCTCATCCAACCCCGGCCTAAAATGTAAAGCAGCCGCATACACGACAGCTCGCACATTCACTGAATGCATACAACAATCAACAGATTCTGTGCTCCCTTAGTGTCCGGCGCGAAGTTGAAAGGAGGCGGAGGGAAGCGCCTCCAGCGCAGCCCCATAAGAGAGTTTGATCTTTGCATTATTTATTTGCTCATGCACAAGGATCTGAAGCTTCAAGGAACATGACAGACGACGTAGGATGATGGAGGGAGTTGCAATTTTCGGGGCGAGGTTGGTGATGGCGCCATTTGTTGATTGGTATCTTTCATCGAGTCCCCAGTCACGGATTACTGACAACTCCATCGACTCCCACAACTTTGCCGCATGCGTTCACAAAATACGATCGGGCACTGTGCCATGCATGGACGTGGTCGATCGGGACGGCTCGTACTCGCATATGCTCGATGATAGTGCCGATACGCATCAAAGTATTGCTTGCGTTTTGTTGCTGTAGACTGGCTCAGATCAGCCTACATTGGTGCATCCATCCGTCCGAGAGGCATTGAGGTTGCAGGCTATGCACATGCTCATTCGCATGCATTCACCTCCACCATTCTCAAACCTCCACATCCAAAATCATGTGTGAACACTCTTAGGAATGTGAGATCGCGATTCTCAAGCTTGGTTCAGTACGATAAATCGCTTAGAAGCTGCCATGCTGATATGGGTATGGGTATCCAACCATTCAGGTCTTTGCGGAGGCTTCAGGAGCAGATCAAGGGCGTTGATACACCTATGAGCGCCCCCTGGATACAACACAGTTTGATGGACGTCCTGAGATTGATGATTCCAATGGGGATTTGTTCAGATATGGTTCATGTTGGCAGTTCCTGGATGGTGTCACGTGAAGGCAAAGTTTGAAGGAGCCGGTATTCGAAGATGCAAATGCAGCAAATAACCACATGGAAAGTGTCCGGGAGAGGTCCAAGGATAAGCTCAAGATGATTTCATTCCTCCAAATTGATCAGTGCAGTGCAGATATAGGCCGGTTTGACCCACAGTGGCGTTCGACGATCGGTGTCATCGTGTGTACGAGGAACATGAAGGTGTCAACCCCTTACGAAAGTAAAGAAAGCGTACAAACCCACGGAATATGCCGATGGAAAGGCCTTGGATGGGTCCCAATCGGTTGCATGCCTTCGGACTGGTCATTCCCATGCATGACCAAATTGGACCGGAGTGACCCCTAAATATACATTGGCGACCTATAACCACTCGGAGCGTGCCCATCGGGGACCATACTATGGCCCACTATTGTTGGTTTGCTCGCGCATTGATCATTCCTATGTACATCTGGCCAGAACACGATATTCAGTGGCGCTGAATATTCACTGTCATATGAATCACCAAATTTGACCGGAGGCACGCTTAAATATGCATTGGCGACCTATAACCAGTCGGAACGCACCCATGGGGGACCATACCATGGCCCACCATCGTTGGTTTGCTCGCGCATTGATCATTCCTATGTACATCTGGCCAGAACACGATATTCAGTGGCGCTGAATATTCTACTTCATGTGTGTGACGCAATTTGACCGGAGGATCCCTTAAATATGCAATGACAGCCTATAACCACTCGGAACGCACCCATGGGGGACCATACCATGGCCCACCATCGTTGGTTTGCCCGCGCATTGACCATTCCTATGCACTTCTGTCCAGAACACGATATTCAGTGGTGCTGAATATTCTACTTCATGTGTGTGACGCAATTTGACCGGAGGATCCCTTAAATATGCAATGACAGCCTATAACAACTTGGAACGCACCCATTGGGGACCATACCATGGCCTACCATCGTTGGTTTGCTCGCGCATTGATCATTCCTATGCACTTCTGTCCAGAACACGATATTCAGTGGCGCTGAATATTCTACTTCATATGTATCACCAAATTTGACGGAGAGACCCTTAAATATGCAATGACGGCCTATAACCACTTGGAACGCACCCAACAGGGGCCATACCACGGCCCACCATCGTTGGTTTGCTTGCGCATTGACCATTCCTATGCACTTCTGGCCAGAACACGATATTCAGTGTTGCTGAATATTCACTGTCATATGAATCACCAAAATTGACCGCAGAACCCCTTAAATATGCAATGACGGCCTATAACAACTCGGAACGCACCCATTGGGGACCATACCATGGCCCACCATCGTTGGTTTGCTCGCGCATTGACCATTCCTATGTACATCTATCCAGAACACGATATTCAGTGGCGCTGAATATTCTACTTCATGTGTGTGACGCAATTTGACCGCAGAACCCCTAAATACGTAATGGCGGTCTATAACCACTCGGAACGCACCCATCGGGGACCATAACATGGCCCACCATCGTTGGTTTGCTCGCGCATTGATCATTCCTATGCACTTCTGTCCAGAACACGATATTCAGTGGCGCTGAATATTCACTGTCATATGTATCACCAAATTTGACCGGAGGATCCTGTATTACGTAATTACGACCTATAACCACTCGGAACGCACCCATCGGGAACCATACCATGGCCCACCATCGTTGGTTTGCTCGCGCATTGATCATTTGTATGTACATCTGGCCAGAACACGATATACATTGCCTCTGAATATTCACTGTCATATGAATCACCAAATTGGACGGAGTGACCCCTAAATATGTAATGATGCTCTATAACCACTCGGAACGCACCCATCGGGGACCATAACATGGCCCACCATCGTTGGTTTGCTCGCGCATTGACCATTCCTATGTACATCTAGCCAGAACACGATATTCAGTGGTGCTGAATATTCAACTTCATATGAATCACCAAATATGACCGGAGTGACCCTTAAATACGTAATAGCGCTCAATAACCACTTGGAACGCACCCATCGGGGACCATACCATGGCCCACTATCGTTGGTTTGCTCGCGCATTGATCATTTGTATGTACATCTGGCCAGAACACGATATTCAGTGGTGCTGAATATTCAACTTCATATGAATCACCAAATTGGACGGAGTGACCCCTAAATATGCAATGACGGTCTATAACCACTTGGAACGCACCCATCGGGGACCATACCATGGCCCACCATCGTTGGTTTGCTCGCGCATTGATCATTTGTATGTACATCTGGCCAGAACACGATATTCAGTGGTGCTGAATATTCAACTTCATATGTATCACCAAATTGGACGGAGTGACCCCTAAATACGTAATGGCAACCTATAACCACTTGGAACGCACCCATGGGGGACCATACCATGGCCCACCATCGTTGGTTTGCTCGCGCATTGACCATTCCTATGTACATCTGGCCAGAACACGATATTCAGTGGCGCTGAATATTCACTGTCATATGAATCAACAAATATGACCGGAGGATCCCTTAAATATGCAATGATGCTCTATAACCACTCGGAACGCACCCATCGGGGACCATACCATGGCCCACCATCGTTGGTTTGCTCGCGCATTGATCATTTGTATGTACATCTGGCCAGAACACGATATACATTGCCTCTGAATATTCACTGTCATATGAATCACCAAATTGGACGGAGTGACCCCTAAATATGTAATGATGCTCTATAACCACTCGGAACGCACCCATCGGGGACCATAACATGGCCCACCATCGTTGGTTTGCTCGCGCATTGACCATTCCTATGTACATCTAGCCAGAACACGATATTCAGTGGTGCTGAATATTCAACTTCATATGAATCACCAAATATGACCGGAGTGACCCTTAAATACGTAATAGCGCTCAATAACCACTTGGAACGCACCCATCGGGGACCATACCATGGCCCACTATCGTTGGTTTGCTCGCGCATTGATCATTTGTATGTACATCTGGCCAGAACACGATATTCAGTGGTGCTGAATATTCAACTTCATATGAATCACCAAATTGGACGGAGTGACCCCTAAATATGCAATGACGGTCTATAACCACTTGGAACGCACCCATCGGGGACCATACCATGGCCCACCATCGTTGGTTTGCTCGCGCATTGATCATTTGTATGTACATCTGGCCAGAACACGATATTCAGTGGTGCTGAATATTCAACTTCATATGTATCACCAAATTGGACGGAGTGACCCCTAAATACGTAATGGCAACCTATAACCACTTGGAACGCACCCATGGGGGACCATACCATGGCCCACCATCGTTGGTTTGCTCGCGCATTGACCATTCCTATGTACATCTAGCCAGAACACGATATTCAGTGGTGCTGAATATTCAACTTCATATGAATCACCAAATATGACCGGAGTGACCCTTAAATACGTAATAGCGCTCAATAACCACTTGGAACGCACCCATCGGGGACCATACCATGGCCCACTATCGTTGGTTTGCTCGCGCATTGATCATTTGTATGTACATCTGGCCAGAACACGATATTCAGTGGTGCTGAATATTCAACTTCATATGAATCACCAAATTGGACGGAGTGACCCCTAAATATGCAATGACGGTCTATAACCACTTGGAACGCACCCATCGGGGACCATACCATGGCCCACCATCGTTGGTTTGCTCGCGCATTGATCATTTGTATGTACATCTGGCCAGAACACGATATTCAGTGGTGCTGAATATTCAACTTCATATGTATCACCAAATTGGACGGAGTGACCCCTAAATACGTAATGGCAACCTATAACCACTTGGAACGCACCCATGGGGGACCATACCATGGCCCACCATCGTTGGTTTGCTCGCGCATTGACCATTCCTATGTACATCTAGCCAGAACACGATATTCAGTGGTGCTGAATATTCAACTTCATATGAATCACCAAATTGGACGGAGTGACCCCTAAATATGCAATGACGGTCTATAACCACTTGGAACGCACCCATCGGGGACCATACCATGGCCCACCATCGTTGGTTTGCTCGCGCATTGATCATTTGTATGTACATCTGGCCAGAACACGATATTCAGTGGTGCTGAATATTCAACTTCATATGAATCACCAAATTGGACGGAGTGACCCCTAAATATGCAATGACGGTCTATAACCACTTGGAACGCACCCATTGGGGACCATACCATGGCCCACCATCGTTGGTTTGCTCGCGCATTGATCATTTGTATGTACATCTGTCCAGAACACGATATTCAGTGGCGCTGAATATTCACTGTCATATGAATCACCAAATTCGACGGAGTGACCCCTAAATATGCAATGACGGCCTATAACCACTTGGAACGCACCCATTGGGGACCATACCATGGCCCACCATTGTTGGTTTGCTCGCGCATTGATCATTTGTATGCACATCTGTCCAGAACACGATATTCAGTGGCGCTGAATATTCACTGTCATATGAATCACCAAATTCGACCGGAGGATCCTATAAATACGTAATTACGACCTATAACCACTTGGAACGCACCCATTGGAGGCCGTACCATGGCCCACCATCGTTGGTTTGCTCGCGCATTGACCATTCCTATGTACATCTGGCCAGAACACGATATTCAGTGGTGCTGAATATTCACTGTCATATGAATCACCAAATATGACCGGAGAGACCCCTAAATATGCAATTACGACCACCCCCACTGTATACCAGATGGATTTCTTTACGGCGAGCGCCTGATCACTCTCTCATGCCATCTGGGTGCCCTCTCATCTCACTCTATCATAGTATTTTCCACGCGTATAGAGCCTATGTTCACAAATGATAAACATATCGTTCATACAAAGTCCAGACTTTAAACAAGCGCACATGGTAGTCGCTATGCGCAAAAAAACAACATAACAATTGGAGATACTCCGTTGCAATTGTTTTTACCTTGTCATTTTAACGCGATACTACGTAAGAGCTAATCAAATGAGTATAGAGGTTTATTTGTGGGACTGGATCGTACCGTGTAACTTGCACTGTGTTCCTTGTTTGGTCATGAGTCTGATTCGCAAAAAAAAATTTCTCAATTCGCTAATATGAAAGTCACGCCAGTCGACTTTCCCAATGCCGCCCAAACTGCTAAAACCAGAGGCTCTCACAGTACGTGCTCATGATTAAACAATTTCCCTCTCTGACACGTCACTAATTTGGGACTAGCTAAGGCGGATCCACGGGATACTACGAATCGGCGATCGAAAAGAGGAAGTACCACGGATGGGAGACACCATTCCGTTTTGCGAAGTTGATTTTGCGAATTATCGAGTTTGTTGTGTTCCGTTTCCCCTGTAATTCTGACGAATCACAGTATACTATCGACACGAATGTAGTTATACCGTCCAAGTGCGTATGAGAGAATAGCGGGTGAACGATGCACATATACACGTACATCTCGACATATACTCACATGTACATCTCGACACCCTTCCTGTGTGCATTCGGTCATTCGAATGTTCTCGATGTGTCAAGGTACGACTTCTCATGTTCACGTTGCAAGTCGGCCTTGATGTTCTTGGTGAATCCGTCGCTTGTGTTTTGCTCGGATTTGACGAAAATGATCTCGATGGTTTTGTTGATTACCATGTTCCTCACGTAATGATGGCGCACGTCGATGTGCCGTGATCGTTGGGATGTCGATGGGTTCTTGGCGATGAAGATCGCTCCGATGTTGTCCACACGGACCTTAATCGGTGTCTTCACTGGGACGCCCACACTTTCGAGTAGCTGCACGACGAAGAAGATCTCCTTTGCCGCTTCAGAAAGGGCAACGTATTCTGCTTCCGATGAGCTGAGTGTGACGGCCTTCTGTGCCTTGGATCGCCAAAGGATCGGCGCCTTGCACAGGTATAGGATGAACCCTCCTACGCTGATTCTCGTGTTCTTGTCTCCTGCGTATTCGCTATCGCAGAAGAGCTCCATGTCCCAGCCGTCGTCGTCTGGACGCGCTGGATGGATCTTCAATCCATACTCCTTCGTATCGATCACATACTTTATGATCCGATACATCTCCTTCATTGCGGCCTTGGTGGGCCCGATCAATACCTTGGAGAGTTCCCTCACAGGGTTCGCGATATCTGGTCGCGAGTGCTTGATGAGGAAGAGTAGCATACCGACGCCTCGGCGGTACTCGGCATGTTCTTCCGGTCCAACTTTCTGCAGTCCGTTATCTTCGGACGGTCGTACGATGATTTGACCCGGGGTTCCCGGTGTCCCATAGCGTTGCATCTTCTCAACCTTGGTTCCGAATTCTTCAATGAGGTGTCAGATGAGATGTGGTTGACGCAATGTTGCTCTAGTCTTGTTGTGGTTCAACTCGATGTTGCAGCTAAGGTAGTCTCCGAGTCCGTGCTCGATTGTTACCTTGAATTTGCTGCCTTGGATGTCCTTCAGGAATGTCTCCAGTGCCTTGGAGTCTCCGCAACAGAAGCAATCGTCCACGTAGATGGCCACGATCATACTTCCTTCGTTCGTCTTCCTGTAGAACAGGCACGGGTCTGCTGCGCTCTGTTCGAAGTTGATATTCTTGAGGGTCGATACCAACATCTTGAACCATTGCCTGGCGCTCTGCACAAGTCCGTAGATTGGCTTGTGTAGGGTCAGGGCTTTGTCTGCTTGATGATCCATCCCATTGGGACAGTTCATGTAGATCTCCTCGTCGAGGTCTCCGTGTAGGAATGCCGTTACGACATCGACGAGTGCGCAGTCCATCTTCTTGATCAGCATGATCACCATCATGACCCGATAGGTCACGTCATGGATGACAGGTGAGTAATGCTCTTGAAAGTCTACTCCTGCGATTTGTGAGTAGCCACATGCAACGAGCCGCGCTCGATGTGTGCCGTCACGCTTCAGCTTGAAGACCCATTTGCATTTGCAGCATCTGCGGCCGCGTGGGATGGCGTCTCGTTTGATCTTGCTGTATACCTTGCGTGTATCCATGGAGTCGAACTCCTTCTTGATGGCTGCTCGATATCCCTTTCGATGGATGGGATCTGGGTGATTGAAGGCTCCATTGAATGTCATTGGTTCGATGTGCTTCCTTGACTCTCCGTTCTGGTCCTGCATCGACAGTCCAATGTCGATCGCTGGTGTCTCGGTAATGATTGCATTCATCCCGTATAGACCTGTTGTGCTATGATGGGTGATCTCGATCTCTTCTTCTTCGTCTACGATTTCCTCATCATCTGTGGTTTCGTTGTTATCACTCGTTTTGTTGTTTGATTCGTCAGCTATCTCATCGCTGAGTTCATCACTGTTTTCGTTGGATGATGATTCGCTCTCGTAATCTTCCTCCTTTCGACCTCGTTCGTTGAAGTCTGCGAGCTCACGCAGAGCTCTGGGAATACTCTTCCCTGCAGCTGACGTGGGATGAGCTTCTCCCTTCCTGCCTTGTGCTTCGTGACGTCGGATCCTCTCCTTTCTGTCTGTGTCACGCTTGCTTGGTTTGCTTGGTGGAGATCTGTATGGTGTACCATGTGTAGACCTCGCTGGTGTGTTCGGAGGGGTGACGCCTGTATCATCATCGGCTTCGTCGCCGGATGGTAGGATCTCGTCATCCTCATGATTGGATTCGCTCCGATCTTCCTCGTCGTTGTGGACTAGTTGAGTCACTACTCCGTCGTCCTCGTCATCCTCATCGTCCCTGTCCGATAGGATGTAGTACCTGTTGCTGTCAGCGAAAGATACTCTCTTCGCTTCCGATGTTTGACGCGTTGCCGTCCTTGGCGTTGCTCCCTTCTGTCCGATGGTTGTGAAGCCGTCTGCGTCAGTTGTTCCTGTTTCGTTGGATATGTTCGATGCTGGCGCCCAGCCACGGAACTGTCCGTATGATTGGTTGAGCCACTTGATGTCGCGTGAGCAGATCAGTGACTTGGTCGAGGGTCTGTACATGTTGTAGACCCCTGATGCGTGTTGGTGTGCATATCCGATGAACACCATCTCTTCTCCTCTATTCTTGAGCTTGGCGGTAATCCCGCCGTAGGTAGTCTTCACAACACCCACCTCTCCGAACGTGCGGAGTGCATCCGCATATGGTGGATCGTTGCCAAAGAATTGTCGATGTGGTGATTCCTTTTGATTCTTCGCTACGGTGATGTTGGCGATGGCGGTGGCAGTGCTAGCAGCTGCTGCCCACAGGCCATGCGTATACTCTTCGTCGAGCTGTGCTCCGTTGAGCATGGAGCGGATCTTGGTGTAGAGGTACGCGAACTTGCGTTCCACTCTGCCGTTCTGTTGCGGCGTGTTCGATGCCGTGAATTCGAATCTCACGTTGAGTCCTGCATCAATGAGAATATCCTGTGTGGTTTTGTTCTCTCTGCTGTTGTCACCTCGGAAGATGATCTGTTGGTCACCAGTCTGTGACTTGATCGTTTGGATGAATCGTTTGATGTATCCTGGTTGATCACTCTTGTTCTTGAGAAAGAAACTCCAGCAGTGATCCGTGCAGTCGTCCACGATCAGGGTCCAGTAGCGTTTATCTCCGAAGCTTATGTGTTAGTGTAACTAATGTCAATGAAGAGCCGTTCGCCGCGGCGAGTCGCTCTCGGAATGGTTGCCTTCGGAATGTTCTTCACTCTTGCGTTCGCGACCGCGCAGTCGCGACATACCGGCATCTCGCCGATAATCTTCCATCCGTATTGGGCGGCTGTTCGCTTCATGGTTTCGAGTGGCGCGTGGCCGAGCATTCGATGCAAGTTCACCGCGATGATCTCCTTGGATGGGTTCTTGACGATGGCTGTGCAAGCCTTGTCGTTGTTCGTTGGCATGATGGGATGCATCTGCACTCCCGTGATGAATCCGTTCGATGTGGGGAAGACTCGATCGAATACGATCTTCGTTCCGGATCCGTTGATGATGTCCATCAGAATGCCGTTGCTACCAAGCTGGTAACCGTTGTACAGAGCCTTGTTCGTGGAGAAAAGGTTCACCGCCATTTTCGGTGTGTACTTCACGTCATCGAGCCGGATGATGTGGTCAGTGTTGTCTTGTTGCTTGACCTTCAAGCGAATGGATCCCATTTTGGGAGAGTCCAGCTTCGTGCTGTCTCCCACTTGGACGAATGACTTGATGTGCCGCACATTGAAGAGAGCGGCGTCTGAATTGACGATGTGACACGAAGCTCCACTGTCGGCGAGCCAGGTGTCCTTGTTGACCTTGTCCTTGTGCTTGGTGCTCAGCTCGTGGAGCTGCTCCACGGCTGCCGCAGCTATCTCGTCGTCGAAGCTGCCTTCATCGTCGTCTTCGTGAACTCCATCTTCGTTGTATGGATTGTGATCTTCATCGTCGTCCATGTTGTTGGGTAGTTGTGCGTAGTCCGATGGAATCGTGTTGCTTCGGTGTGATCCTGTGGCTGGATCGTATGGGTGGACGCGTGATCGCTCTCGCAAGAGTACACGCATGCATCCTCCAAGGATGTAGTGCAGATCCGTCTCTGGGATCGTCTCCGTGTTGTCCGCTTCCAATATGCGGTTGATGACGACCGAATTGGTAAGGATCTCTTCGATTGATCTGAAGTTCTCGGATAGGATGGATCCCATCATGTTCACCCATATCGGTCTGAGCACTCCTTGTACGTGTCCTGGGAAGAGGTTCGTTCCTGCTTCCATTACGGCATCGAAGATGAGTTGCTTCTGGATCACCAATGCTGTTTCTGTTGCATATGGGACGGTGTCATGACGATGGAGGTAGTTGGACTCGTAGGGATTCTCAATTGGTGGAAAGTCGATGTCTCTTGGATAGACGACGCGCCCGTTTGGGTTGAAGCTGTCGTCTGGATGATTGCCGTCCTCGGATTCGTCGCTGTCATCTTCGTCGAAGATGCCCGATCTGTTGTTCCCCGCTGCTGGAGGAGGCGGCGCCGCTGCGCGGTTCGTTTCGCCTTGGCCTTGATTGATGAAGGTTCCCGTTCTCTCGTATCTCCCAGCTTGAGGAGGCGGCGCTGCGCCGCGGTTCGCCTCGTTGTCTTCATCTGCGCCGTCCTCGTTGGTGTCGTCGTCGTCGTCGCTCATGGCCTCTTCGATGTCACTATCGTTGGCCTCGTCGTCCATCTCAGCTTCGTCGCCGTATGAACCGATCAGGTCGTGCGCGTTGAAGCAGCATTCGTAGCTCACTTCGCGTCTTGGATCCACCTCGTGGATGATTGGCTCCTCGCTGAGCCACTCTGCGACGATCTCATCGTCCTGTACTTCGTCGTCACTTCCGACGCACTCGAAGTTATCGAAGAAGGAGTCTTCGATGTAGTCGTCGGACACCAACATGCAGAGCGGCATGTCCTTCGCAGAGAGTACCATCTCGTGCCCGCTCTTGTCGTGTCCTTCCGTAGCCGCGTTGGCTTGTTCGTTGGCCTTCTTGTTCTCGTTGAACTTCTTCTTTCGGCACTCCGCCTCGCAATGTCCGAAAAATGCCACAGTAGTTGCACTTCCCGTTGAAGCCGCTTCCCTTGTTGCGATTGTTGTTGCGCTTTCCGTTCATCTTGTTGTTGTTGTTGTTGTTTTTCTTGTTGTTCGATTTCTTGCGTTCTGGACAATCGGCGGATCTATGACCATACACGCCACAGTTGTGACAAGTACCCTTGAAGTTACCGGTGCTTGTGAAGCCGGTGTCGTTGCTCTTCGTGTGTTACTGTCTTGGAAGTCGTCGACGTATGCCTTGCCTCCTCTGTGAGTGGCGTATGCAGTACGGAGTACTCCTCTGATCGTGTTGATGGTGACCAGTTCCGGATTGAACGTGAGTTGATGTTGGAAGTTCACGATGTGGGTTCTGTACTCGTTGCTCACCGTGGCTGAGGATTTGCATGATCATTTCCTCTTCCGTGATCTCGTACTTGACATCGTGGAGACGCGATCGTAGACTCTCGAGTTGCGTGATGTAGATGTCGGGGTCCGAGTCTCTCTTCATCTTTTCGTTGTTGAATTGGCGCTTGAGTTTGATTCTTCGTCACCGCGTCGGATGGTCGGAACTTCTCCGCGAGAACGTTCCCACGCTGCGTGTGCGTCTCCTTCGGGGTAGTCGTCGGAGATGCACTGGTTGATGTACTGGATGGCTTGCTTGCCTTTTCCTTTCTCTGCATCCATCATGAGGATCAGATCGCTGAAGCAGTCGCATCCCAGCTTGTAGATTTCTTCCATCGCTTCCTTGGCTTCTTCCGGCGGCTGCCGCGATCTCGCTCACTGTTGGCACTTTGGTCTTGCCCAACATCACGTCTCTCGTCTTCTGTGCACGAGCGTATGCCTTCGCTTGGGACTCCCATGCGCTGTAGTCTTCCTGTTCACACTGCTGAACATTGGCGCCTTGATGCGTCGCTTGTTCTGTTGGCTGATGTCGCCATGTTGATTCGTTGTTTCGTTGTTGGTGCGCTCCGCGCCCTTGATTTCCGTCGGTTTTCTGTGTTAGCGATTCTTCGATTTTCGCTCGTAGTTGCGCGGGAGATTGTTTTCGTCACAAATTCTCCTCCTGGTGGTGTCTCACTTTTCCCACTCTGTTTGGCTGTGCGAATACTCTCCGTCACACCAAGTCTCCTCTTGCTTGTTCGCCTTGAGAATGCTCTTCTCCTCGCGATGTTGTCTTGCAGACCGTTCTTCTTTCGGTCTCGGTCGATTGCGCTTGCGTCTTCGCCTGATAGAA